>BGKB01000027.1:519331-546329 GCA_003116975.1 Aurantiochytrium sp. KH105 | reverse complement strand
ACGCCGGCCGGCCGGCAAGACCCAAACTCGCGCATGCGTACGCACATACATATTCAGGTCAAGAAAATTCAAGTTTTTGGCAAGGCTCATGGCGACCGTGTCTCAAATCGACGACGATGTCCGCTCCACACGCGAGATTGTCTTGCAGACCCGCAGAGAGACTTTCCAAAGGTGTCTCTGGCCTGCTCAGCTAAAGAACGCCCGGATGGAACGATCAAGACAACTGGCAACCAAGTGGCTTTCACAACGCCGGCCGCAGCACGCTTGGAGCGCTCGGTGTCCACGTTCGTGAGCCAGTGAGCCATTGGCAACGACACATGGTCCAAGCACACACCCCAGCCAAGTCTCCTCGCAGGACTTCGATGCCCTTCGGCCTCTTGCTCGTCACCTGAAACAGCAACAGCACAGCCCGTTTCGCCGAACCATGTCTTTTCCACTGGTCGAGATTCTTTCGCGAGCACGAGGCACAGCAGCAAGCAACGACTTTGACGACATGGCGCCTACAGTCTAGCCTCTGATGCTAGCGACCATGGCCGCATAAACTTGGGGATCGATGCCCCGCGTTGGCCCTCAAGGCAGCATCGAAAAAGCGATTGGCGCTAGCAGCCGCGATTCTTAAAAACAATCGACTTTGCTGTAGTCAACTTGAACGTGAGCTCAATGCAAGACCGCCACGCGCACGAGTAGCCCATTGTAAATTACATGCACGCTGCGCCATTCAAGTCTTCTTTGATCACAAGCGCCCGCGAGGGCACCTGGACGCTGCGGCAGCCTTTTCTTCGCCTTCCTCGTTGCTGCGCAAGAGGCCGAGACGCCGGGCAGCGCAAGACGGTCTTTATGACTCGCATGCCTCCACTGCAGCTCACCATACTCAGCCTCCCCGCTTATCTTTTGGCTCGCTCGCTCGCGCTGCCGGCACCCGCGGCTGGAGACGTCGCCTTCGCGCCTTCGCCCGTCGTATGCGTTGGATCAATCCAACTCTAAGCCGCTCCGTGCGCCAAAGCGCTGCGGCGGGACCTGCCACGAGCGCGCGCCCGCCAACGCACGTCGGGCTCTCAACACCACCTGGCGGGCCCGCGCGCTGCCTGGGTGCGCCCCTCGCCTCTCCGCGGCGCCCGGCTTCGTCGTTTTGTCTTCGACGATGAGACAGAGAGGTCGAGACTGGCCGAGTCTTCGTTTTCGCCGATTATGCCTGGCTGTTTGTTCATTTGCAAGGACCAATGATCCACTTTGCAACGCGCGGATAAAACACTTGGCAGATGTGGACATGGACACATTTTTAAAAACGAGCGCGCTGCGCGGCAAGCTAGCCACCGATGCCCAAGTCAGACGCGTCGCTCACGAGGCAGCCTGGCCTGGCCTGCTTGGCTTAAAAAAACAAAAAAAACGGCTGCATGCTTGCCAGTGCTCGAAGAGACGTGCTCATCATCACCGCAGCCGTCACCATGTTGATCCTTTGCAAGGAAAAAACAAAGTGCGTACGCTCAACAACCACCCACCTCTGATCTCATCCCAGTCTCATCCAATGCTATCACAAAAGACTCTCCGTTGCCGCAGTCGCAGTCACCTCAAAGGCAGCCGCCCACTGCGACACTTCGCCGATCGAAAGAAAAAAAGGAGATGATGACTATCTCGCCGTCTTCGCTCTTCTATCTAACCACAACTTGGTTCTCACGCGACTTGCCCTTACAGAACCACTTTCCTTTTTCTTTTCCGTATACTCGCTCTCTTCATCTCTCGAGCATAATCATCTTCGCCATGCGCGCAGGATCTTCGGGCGCCGGCCAGCGAGCTGCGAATGGCCCAGTATGGGCGCTAGCGCACGAATGGCGCCGGCGAACCGATGGCCTTGAGCTAACCGCATCCGCCAGCAGCACCCGTTGGCTGTCTTGCGCACGCACAGGCGCCCGCGCGCGAGCCACATAGCTGGAGAGCGGTCGCAGGACAGACGTCAGCCCTCAGCGTTGGGGCCGTGCACGCAAGGCGGCATGGCCAGGGTAGCGGCAGAAACGCAAGTCCGTCGACAAACGAGACACTTTCGCAATCGCACCAGCCACATCAGCAAAAGCAGCAACGACGACTGCGACGTGTGATCTCTCTCCCGACGCAATGCACGATCAGCAACAGCCAGCTGGTCAGGGTCACTTTTTGCCCATCTCGTGCAGTTCCTAGGCCCACCGCGCTGAGCGGAAGTCAGTCCCACGCATTTTGGAATAGCAGCAGTCTCTTCGTGCGCTGCACCAGGACGTGCCGGCTCAAAACCATCTGGCTGTCTAGCTGGCTGTTCGCCTTGGTTGGTTAACCTCTGCTGCTGCTGCACCCCGTCACTCTGGGCCACCCTCCTGCCACGCCACGCACCTGGCTGGTGCGATAATGAGCTCCCTGCTCTCCTCTCTCGTCATCATCTCTCAAACGAGACCTGACTTTCCGGGGTCAAAGCGGACCGCCCGCCATTCTTTTCGGCTACACGACGGCCGGCACTGCAGCTGTGTTGGCTGCGCTGCCAGTCCTCTTCGCAAGGCGCCGCTGCCGCGAGCAGCACAGAGCAAAAAGATCCATCTGCCGCTCACCTGAGATCAGGGCCATGCCAATACCGGGCGCGTCCGCGCGCATCGTCGCGGTCTCGCTGTGCTCGCTCGCAATCACCCAAAGCGCCCTCACGTGCCGGGGAATGGCCGCCAGCCCTCATGCCAGCCAAGCTATGCTGCTGTAGTGACATCCGCACCACGGCCTCTGCTACACATGCTTGCACACACAATTTGTCCGAGCGGCAGCGGCACGTGCAGCGCGCACGATCCTCATCTAACCCCTTCCTCCGGGGATAGTCGCTACATCACTAGCGCGCAAGGGGGTTAGTGCCGAGCCCTTTTCTTCGCCGCGCGGACGCCCGGAGGTAGGCCAACGCGCAGCAAAGATAGGCGACCGAGGGCGAGAGAGAGCGGTCGCGAACACGCTGCCGCCGCCGCCGCCGAGGGAGAGGGCGCGCGCGCGAGAGGAGGAGACGGGATCAGCCGCGCAAGAAAAGGGAACTCGCGGCGACCGGAAGGGCCGAGTTCTGACCCGACCCTGTCTCCGTGGGACCGACCATGGGGAATGTGAAGAGCTTGATTGCGTGCTTAAGTGGATGTCTCGTCGGCGGAGCGCGCGCAGAGGTCGAGGTGAACGAAGCCGCGCGGGCGGAGGCAGAGCTCCATACTGCCGCGTCTGAACAGGCGGAGGCGCTTCTCGACCCCCCTGAGGTGCTCGCCGACGTCGCCGTCCTCATCGTACACGATCCCGCAGACGAGACCGGGGCCGAGCAGCTGGTCGAGGCGATCCAGCCCCGCCTCAGCGTGCCCGTGCGCACCAGCAGCCTCGTCGCAGAGGCCGAACAGAAGGCCAAAGATGCCGAGGTCGCTCTACTGCTCGTGAGCAAAAACCTCGAAGATAATTGGGAACTCATCGAAGCAGTGGCAAAGGTCCTTCCCAACTCACTTGTCCCCATCCTCATCGACGAAGTCATGGCTAATACAAAGGACTGGATGGGCGTGCTTACCTGGTATTTCTCCGGCGACTTGTTCATCAACTTTTGCAAGCCCACAGAGGACGCCGCTGATGACGTGATGAGGGAAGCTCTTGCCGCCAAAGGCCGTGCCGTAGGTGCGCCAGGACGCCGGAGCTTTCACGCCTTCCTCTCGCACGAGTGGGGCAAAGACAAATGGGTACACAAGATGGCCATCGAACTCGCGTTGCGTCTCCGCGACCACGACATTGACGTCTGGCTCGATGCTCAGCAAGTGTCTGGCAGTATCCACGGAAGTATGGCTGACGGCATCGACTCGTCCACCGTATTTCTCGTCATCGCGACCAAAGGGTACATGCAAAAGATTAACACAGGTGATCGGTCAGACAACTGTCTCAAGGAGTTCCAATACGCCGGCAACAAACGGTCTGACCGCATCGTGGTCGCCGCGCTGGAAGAGTGCATGACCAAGCCTGCAACGGGGTGGACTGGGCGATTTCAGCTCGCGCTCACAAGGCAAGCACCGGTGGATCTTTCCGAATGTTCGAATGGCACTTTTTCGGACGAGGCGATCGAACGCCTCGCCAATGCCATTCGCATGCGCATCGCGACCCCCGAAGCTTCATCTGACCTCACCCCTCTGATGCGCGACATCTATATTCGCCTAAACCCCTGGAGCTCAGAGGCATGGGCCAAGGGTATGGTCAAAAAGATTACCATTGGCACGCGGAACTGGATCCTGGATGAGCTCTATGATTGGTACGACTGTGCTAAGAGTGCCGTATTCGTTCTTGTGGGCGATGGGGGCGTCGGCAAAAGCGTCGTCATGGCCGAACTTTGCCGTTGCGGAGGTGCTCTCCATATCGATGAAGATGCCGAATTGAGCGAGACGGATGGAAGCACCGATTCACGCCGAAATTCGTCACATGGCCATGGCCCGTCACATCGTAGCAAGAGAAAGCAGTTGCCTATTCATGTGGCGGCTTACCATTTCTTTCGGCATGATCAAGCCACGGCTGCTGCGCCAAAAGAGGCCATTGTGAGCATTGCATGGCAGCTCTGTCAGACTGTTCCCGGCTTTTCCAATAAGCTTAACTCTGTGAAACTTAGCAATATTCGCGACAAGCCCTTGGCCGACGTGTTCCAGCTCATTCTCGTCAATCCTGCAGACAAGCTCAGGTCAGACCAGATGCGACAAGTGGTCGTGCTCGACGCCTTGGACGAATGCAGCAAGAGCGACGATGTCATGGAAAAAGTCATTCGCATGTGGAAGGATGTGATGCCGGCATGGCTCAGCTTGGTTGTGAGCACACGTCCCGAAGGCGAGATCCAGCGCGGTATCACCAACAACAGCCTTGATTCCAAAGTGCTGCAGCTCAAGGCCGAAGATAACTTTCGCGACATCCAAAATCACATCAGACGCCTGCTTCGCGACATGAAAGGGATCACGGAGCAAAAGGACGTTGCTTCTTGCGCTAAGATTCTTTCCGAACGATCCGGGGGTCTCTTTCTCTGGACAAGCTTCCTCCCCAAAACGCTTGCGCGGATGCACGAGGAGAAAAAGTGTGGGCTGCTGACTATTCACGACATCTCCATGAAAGATGTTATTCCTTCTGGGCTTGGCGGCATGTTCAAGGGATACTTTGACCGACTGAAAGTTAAGATGGGCGGCGATGAAGCCTACCAGTTATTGCTAGCCCCCATAGTGGCAGCACGCGAGCCCCTGAGCGTCGATCAACTCACCGTGATTCTTGGCTTAACCAAAAAGAAGACCAAGAAGATTGTTGACAACGCACGCAATCTCTTATACCAGGGCGGCGATGGTCGCCTAGCGCTCATCCACAAGCGGATGGCAGACTGGCTGCTGGACGACGACCTGAGCGGAGATCTTGGCGTGGACATTGAAGCCGGTCATGAAGCCTTGGCCAAATATTGCAGGTTGCGCGACGATGTCTTTTCGCTCCGTCACGCCATCTTCCACCTCGTCAAAAGTTGCAACCAAACAAACCGAGCAGAAGCTTTCAATCTCCTAAATGACTTTGCTTGGGTAAGAAAGGTCATTTCTGTCGGTGATGATGAAGCGCAAAGGCGCGTCACAATCGGAAACCTCATTAGCGACTGCGTCAAAGTCGGCATCTACATTGCGCCCGAAAGTGATACGCCTCGCTTTCTGAGCAAAGCAGTGCATGCCCTCAGCTACGATCCCAACGAACTTGCGTCGCAAGTCATGGCGCGTCTTGGCTTTAACCCGAAAGACTCCTTGGCGCTGCAAGCACCAGATCAGCCGTGGCTGAAGCCTTCTCGCGTCACCCTTACTCATCCCTGCGACCCCTTACTCCATGTGTTGAAGGGGCACTCTCGTTGGGTCATGAGCGTGGCGATTCAAGGCGAAAGGGTCGTTTCTGGGTCCAAGGACGGAACGGTGCGCACCTGGAACGCTACGTCGGGCGAGGAGCAGCACGTTTTCAGGGGCCACTCTGATTCGGTTTTGAGCGTGGCGATTAGGGACAACAGGATCGTGTCTGGGTCATCGGACGAGACGGTGCGCATATGGGATGCTACGTCGGGCGAGCAGCGGCTTTTAAAAGGCCACTCTTGGCCGGTCACGAGCGTGGCGATTGAGGGCGATATAATCGTGTCCGGGTCCGATGACAAGACGGTACGAATCTGGAGCGCTACATCGGTCAAGGAGCAGCACGTTCTGAAGGGGCACTCTCAGGCCGTCTCGAGTGTAGCGATTAGTAGCGATGCGGTTGTTTCTGGGTCCCATGATAACACAATTCGTATCTGGAACGCTACGTCGGGCGAAATGCAGAGCGTCTTGGAGGGGCACTCCGATTGGGTCGTGAGCGTAGCAATCGAGGGCAATACGATAGTATCTGGGTCCTCCGACGGGACGGTCCGCATCTGGGACACTACGTCGGACGAGGAGCGGCACGTTTTGAAGGAGGGCTCATCAAAAGTGACGAGCGTGGCGATTGAAGGCAATACGATCGTGTTTGGGACTGTTGACAGGACGGTGTGCATCTGGGATACCACATTGGGCAAGAAACCGTACGTGTCAAAAGGGCACTCTGGCGAGATCACGAGCGTGGGGATTGATGGAGATACGATCGTTTCTGGGTCTTGGGACCACACAGTGCGCATTCTGAACGCTACGTCGGGCGAGGAGCACCACGCGTTGAATGGACACTATGATGCGGTGACGAGCTTGGCAATTGAAGGCGATGTAATAGTTTCCGGATCTTGGGATAGCACGGTGCGCATCTGGAACGCCACATCGGGCGAGGAGCGCCATGTGTTGAAAGGCCACTCTTTTGGTGTCACTAGCGTGACAATTAAGGGCGATACGGTCGTTTCTGGATCTTCTGATGGGATGGTGCGCATCTGGAATGCCACATCGGGCGAGGAAAAGCACATTTTAAAGGGGCACTCTACATGGGTCAGGAGTGTGGCGATTGAGGGCGAAATTGTTGTGTCCGGATCCAATGACAACACAGTGCGCGTCTGGAACGCTACGTTGGGCGAGGAGCAATGCATTTTGAAGGGACATTCTGATTGGGTCAGGAGCGTGGCGATTAGGGGCGGCACTATCGTTTCTGCGTCTAACGACAGGACGGTGCGCACCTGGAACGCTGCGTCGGGAAAAGTGCAGTACGTTTTAAAGGGGCACTCTGGTCCGGTCTGGAGCGTGGCGATTGAGGGCGATACGATTATTTCACTTTCTCTCGATGGTACTCGTTACTGGAACGCTCGAAAGGGCGAGGAATGCGACGCAAATGAGGCAGGGGCATCGCCTACACCTCGAACGAATACATTCGTAAACATCGAAAACGAAACTCATGTGAGGCTTGACGGAGGTGTTGGCTTCACGACGGACGATAACATCAATTGTATAGTTCGCCAGGGAAATGTTTACGTTGTCGGTGACGTTATGGGAATGGTTCACATCTTGCATGCTCAGGTGCGAGTGAATGTGAGCTGAGCTTGATGACCTGGCTCCTTTCTCTCGCTTGCTCGTTGCACTCGCGCTGTTTCCGACACGTCCACAACCATTACATGGAACCCGTTGAAATCGATCTCTGCAAATTCCGGGCAAAAACATTGAACAAAATTTCGTCTTTTGCCCATCTGCTTTTCGAAAATGTGTGAAGAAGGCATACTCCTCTGCCAACAATGTAAGCGGCATTTTTGGACATGTGTTTTTCCAACACAGCCATGCAGACGGACGAAGGAAGTTGACAGCAATTCCTTCAGAAAACAGAAGAATGAAATGAACAGCTTGACTTCACCAAACGTAAAAGAAATTGCACTTCGTGGCGAGCACGAAACGGGATGATAGAACTGGATGAAACAAGAATGAGGCCAAAAAGGCAGTGCTACCAGACAAGCGGGGAAAAAAAAAAGAAAAAAAAAGCCCTTTCCATAAGGGAGGGATGAGGAAAAGAAAAAAAATGTTGACCTGAGTGGGACTCGAACCCACGCTCTTTCGAACCACGGCCTTAACGTGGCACCTTAACCGCTCGGTCATCAGGCCTGATGCTCGACACCATGTTCGGTGACTTGATGGGGAAGCAGAGGGCGACGTATATATTGATCTGCAGCAAGATCGTGTCAGGCGCGCGAACAAGGTCGGCAGTCTGGTTGCTCTTGCGGCGGAGAGAAGGGCGCCTTTGCTGCGCAGGTGCGCAAGTCAGTCGGTCGGCCAGGGCCGGTCGGTCGGTCGGTCGGTCGGTCGGTGAGGCGCGGGCGCGAAGGCAGGCGTGCGGGACGAGGTGGCCGCGCGGCGCCTCCGTCAGTCCTGCAGCTGCGCGCGTTGCGCCTGATTGATACTGCCTTCTGTCTTTTCCTCAACACACGCCTGAACGGCGGCACGCACGCCTCGCACGCATACACGCGCGTGGGCGCAGGTGCGCGGCGCGACGCGGTACCGTGGCGGCAGGGCGGGGTCCCGGAGAACCGGCGTAGAAAGAAGGAGCAGATCTGCTCGCTTCGCTAGCCGCGCGTTCGAGCGGCGCTCGAGCGCTCCGCGTCGCGAAGTACGTCGCGTAAACAAACATAAAGACAGACAAACAGACAAAGGACAGCGCAAAATCTTGCCGCTACCCTACGGCAGCAGGCGCACGAGGAGGCGAGCAAGATGGACGGCATGATCGTGGTTGCGTTTTTCTTCCCGCTCATTCTGTGCGCGAGTGTAGTGGCTTCAGTGGGCGGATTTTTCCTTTCCATCTACCTTAGTTTCGGAGAACGCATTGCGGCGTCGCTGCAAGAATCATTACAAGGCAAGGTCCCTGAAAGTTTACTCAATGTGGCTATCGTCATCTTGCGGCATCCGCCGTTGAAAAAGTATGGCTGGCTCGTCTACCCGGTCATAATCAACGTAATTGTAGCGACTACCGTGCTTGGCACCTATAGCTTGGGCAAGGTCCTCTACCACAAGCGCGGCTGGAAACCCTTCCAGCCTCTGCGTGGCGGTGTTCGCTTTGTGCTGCTGCAAGCCACTCTTTGGATTCTCTTTTCCTTATCGTTGATTCTTCCCTGGCTCTCGCTGCAGGGCGTGGGTGTCTTGCACATTACGGGTCGGCTCAAATCCTCGACCGAGGACCGTGACAGCTTTGGTGGCCTCTTGGTGGCCGCGGCGGCGCTGGGTATGATTTCGGAAAGCTTGGTCATCGTTGCGCTCATGGCCTTTGACAGCAACAAGATCTCCAACGACGCGCGGCGCTTCTCGCGCACGGACCTCGTGCACTTTGACACGGGTCGGTGGAATTTTAAAATGCTCTTTGGTCAAAGTAGCAGCAAGTTTTGGTGGGTCTTTATCGGTCTGCAGTCGTCCATGTCCATCTATGCGTGCGCTATTGCATTTTTGTCCGAGTCTGAGGCCATTGCGGATGGGCCTGTGCAGGGTCTTTTGCTCATGGTATTTATTTCGCTTTACGCTGTGGCGATGGCGCTCACGAATGCAGTGGGCGGCAAATGGCGCTATGGCGAGGACAAGTACCACATTTTCATGCCGGGCCGCGGTGGCGTCGTCTTTGCTTTTGTCCAGGGCGTGGCTTGGATGATGTTCTCCTGCGTATGGCTCGTCGTCCTGGCCAAGCTCGTCTCCATTACATTCGAGGCCAAGACGATTGCTGATACGGGGATCATGGCGTCTGCTGGGACTCTTGGCGTCATTTCCCAGTTTCTCATTGCGTTCTCGCTGTTGATCTTCGATCCCAAGCGAGCGGGCCGCTCCACACTGGCCACGGGGCTTGGCTCACCAACGGGTCTGGGGACCTCGTATTGTCTGCAGGACAGCCGTGCTCCGGGCGTTGGCTCTGCTACCGCTGTCGGCGAGGATGGTGTTCTTGTCGCCGAAGGTGGCATGGGACTGCGTGCGGGAGCCGTCGCACCAGGGGCTGGTCTTTCTGCGCAGCGGCGGCGGCGGCGCCAACGTCCGAGAACTTCTTCTGCTGCATCTTCGGACTCATTGCTGTCTTCGTCTTCCTCTTCGCCCGTGAGAAGTTCGACGGTGCGTTGCCGTCCGGCTCGCGCCGGCGTCGGCGTCGGCGTTGGCCTCGCGCGTAGAAGGCGACGTTCGAAGACGCCGAATGCGCGCCGCGGCCTTGAAGACGACGGCCCGCAGTCCCAAGAGCGCGAGGGGCGCTCTCGTTCGCGGGTTGGCGTGCGGGTCTCGCAGCCGCTGCAGGGCCACGTGCAGCTGCAGCGTGGGCGCTCTGCGTCCCCTGCAATCGCAGTCAAAGAGGCGCAGGCCGCCGCAGCGGCGCGCTGGAAGATTGAAAGAATTATCGGCAACCGCTCTGCCGCACGTGTCGGAAGTAGCAGCAGCACCAGTGGGCTCCAAGGAGACCGGCCCTACACTGATACCGTCGAATACCTCGTGCAGTGGGATGCTCCCATGGTGTGCACGGAATGGTGCAGCGCCGAGGATCTTGCACTCAAGGTTGCACCCGACGCCTTGCGAGGAATTCTCGACATCTATCGCGCACAGCGCGCCAGCATTGCACAGACTTCGGACGTTGAATCAGACCTCGAAGATGACGACGCCGAGAGCGCCAGCGACGGTGACGCGGACCCCCGCTCCCATGTACATATTAAACCTTTTGCCAAGGGCGGCAGACAGGGCACGCGCGGCCAGGACGCGGGCGAGCTCGGTGAGCAAGAATGGGAGGAGCTGGAAGATGATCAAGGCAACGTCTACTATTATTGCGTCACTACAGAGACCGTGCATGCGGACTTTCCGCGCTCACCGGGGTCCTCTGTTTCTGCATCTTTTCCTTCGTCTTCGGAAGACGCCGCAGCCACCATTTCCTCCTAGTGTATCGAGCAAGCGTAATACTGATAAGTTCGTTCTCATCATCATTCCTCGCGATTCTCCTTGCCTCCCCCTTGCCTGCAGCTGGCAGTGGCTGGCTGGCTGGCTGGCTGGCTGTCAGTGGTGCCTGTTTGCTCACCTGGCCGGTGGCATCTTTTGTTGGTGCCGGAATCAACCTTCAAGCTGGCCGATCTCACTCAGGCCTAAAAAGTAATGGTATACATACTTTTTCTCCAAGGCCACAGACGCTCGCGCTCCATTGGATGGGGACCTGATGCTGGCTGCAGATGCTGCTGCTGCTGCTGCTGCTGATCTGCTGATGCTGCTGCTGCTGCTGCTGCTGCTGCTGCTGCTGCTGCTGCTGCTGCTGCTGCTGCTGCTGCTGCTGCTGCTGCTGCTGCTGCTGCTGCTGCTGCTGCTGCTGCTGCTGCAGGCATCTATCTATCTGCCAGTGGTGCTTTCCTTCCATCTCTTCGTCCCGTGCCCTAATCCGGCGCGAACGAGACGAAGCACTTTGTCCCTGTCTCGCTTCGATGACGCGTGTTGGTGTGGTATAACTAGTGTGCGCTCCCTCGCGAAAGCGTTGTGCGAACGTTGGCTCGCGATCGCCCACGGCCACGTGCCTGCTTTGTTTGCTTGCTTGCTCGCTCGCTTGCAAGCAATGGCTGCACTTGGACCATGGCGCGACGTGACGCGACGCGAGGCAAGAGGCTTTTATTTTTAAAAATGAAGAGGCTCCTCTTGCCAACTCGAGGCGGCAACGCAGCTGCAGCACGCACGGCACGACCCCGCGCGAGGTTCGTTGCGAAGAAGCGGCGCAGAGGGCGCGCGAGAGAGAGAGAGAGTCCGAGAGAGAGTAGGGGACAGAGGGAGGGAGGTGAGGGGGAGAGAGGTCCTGAGCCTCGCCTCGCCTCGCCTCACAGTCAGCGCTCCTCTGCAGCTGCAGGTTCATCGCTGCAGGTTCATCGCCGGGTCGGCCGGTTCGCCGCCTCGCCGCGCGGTGCAGCAGCACGCTCTGGCCCCCTTTCTGCATCCCGCCCTGCCCCGCTCTGCTCTGGTGCTGCTCAGCGCAGCGCAGCGATTGCTGCGCATGGATCTCGATCGAGTCGGACGGGAGCAGCAGAGCGTGCGCCTTGCCTGCAGCTGCCACCGGCCAGTGCAATGCAACACAATGCAATGCAACACAATGCAATGCAACACAATGCAATGCAACACAATGCAATGCAACACAATGCAATGCAATGCAACGCAATGCGATGCAATGAAGTGCACTACAGAGGCCAGCCGGGCCAGCCAGGCCAGCCAAGCCAGGCAGGCTGTCTGCAATCTTCGCCCAGCCTTGCCTTGCTGCTTGCCTTGCTACTACTTGCTGCTTGCCCAGCCTTCGAAGTGCCTTGGTCGGCTGCACCTGGCTGCGCTATGCTGTTGCGCCAACTGGACTCGACTCAGCGTCTGTCATCATGTCCAGTCAGTCGTCAGCCAGGCGTGCCTGTCCGTCATAGCCTACACTATTATACACACCAAGTGCTGCAGGCTTCTTCTTTCTTTCTTTTTTTCTTTCTTTCTTTCGACGCGAGCCACCTGAGACTCTCTCACTCTCTCTGTCTCTCTCCCTCTCTCTCCCCCCCCCCCTCTCTCCCTCTCCGCTTCTCCCGGTTATCTTGTTCTGGCATACTATACGTATACCTACTGGCCAACGTGGGAGAGCAAGAGAGAAGAAACCCGAGCAGACCCGAACGCTGCTTCGCCCCCGCCGCTGCACCTCGACGCGTCGCCGCAGTGAGCTCGAGCACCAGCACGGACACAAGCGCGAGCGCGGACGCGACCACCTCCATCGCGAGCACGAACACTTGGACCGCGAGCGCGAGCACGAGCACGAGCGCGAGCGCGAGCGCGCCGCTGTAGCTGTAAGTACCTTTCGCCTGCCTCCACGAAGCCTCACCGCGTCTCCTCGCCTCTTCTTGCCACGCCACGCTCTTGCACGCGTTGCTTCTCAGGAACGCGTGCAAGCTGAAGCGGGGAGAGAGAAAGGGATGAGGACGAGAAGAACTCGCATGCTAATGTAGACTACAACGCCGCGATCAAACAAACAATTACAATAATCACAGACCATGTCGTACGAGCCCATCGTCTCCGAGGCGGCCGAGCACCCTCGCAAGTTCGAGGACAAAGACTGGTAAGTGCGCAAGCCGACAGGTGCGCCCCGAGAGCAATCGCCCAGCACTAACAAACAAACGAATGAACGAACGAACCACGCCAAGGGATGATGCCCTGACCGCATCCAAGAGCGGTCTCAAGCGCACCACGCTCATGCAGGCCCTGCTGGGTCTCGTCATGAACCAGGAACTCGAGGGCGGTTCCATGAAGGGCTGCATGGCCGTGCCCGTGGGCAACGACACCTACCGCAACGCTCGCGTCAAGGACGAGCTCTTTACCCAACCAGATCCGTCCATTCAGACCATGGGCGACATCTGGCGCGATACCTGCGAAAAACACGCCCAGAACAACTGCATGGGCTGGCGTGACATCCTCAGCATGACCAAGGACGGCAACAAGGAAAAATACGTCCTTGGCGGCTACAACTGGATCACCTACCGCCAGGCTCAGCGCCGCGCGCGCAACTTTGGCGCTGGTCTCGCTGCCCTTGGTGTGAAAAAGGGCGAAATGGTAAACTTCTTTGCCGATACAAAGGCCGAGTGGCAGCTCGGCTGCCAGGGCTGCCTCGAGCGCGGCATCGTCGTGGCCACCAGCTACGCTAATCTTGGTCCCGAGGCCGTCGCCTACGGCCTCAAGCAGACCAAGTGCTCGGTTGTCTTTACCGACGCCGACCTTATCCCGACGCTCAACAAGGTTCTCGGCGACTGCCCCGACGTCAAGCACGTTGTCTTCTCGCGTGACAAGCGCCCGGCGAACCACCCGGCCCACAACTCCGACGAGAAGGTGCGCGACATGATCACGCACAGCGGCATCCAGGCACACAGCTTTGAAGAGGTTGAGCAGCTCGGCGAGGGCGCTACCAAGGAGGACCTTCCTACGGTCAACCCCGATGACACCGGTGTCATCATGTACACCTCGGGCTCCACTGGCAACCCCAAGGGCGTCATCATCTCCCACCGCAACCTTGTTGCCGGCATTGCCGGTTGCGCCGATGCCATTTGCGGCATGAGCACCGACGATGTCTACCTTGCCTACCTCCCGCTCGCGCACATTCTCGAGCTCATCGCCGAGAGCTCCCTCTACTTTCGCGGTGTCGCCGTCGGCTACGGCTCCACCAAGACCATCACCGACGCATCCGTGTGTATCGAGGCCGGCAAGTGCGTCGGTGACGCCAACGAGCTCCGCCCCACGCTCATGGCTGCCGTGCCCATGATTATGGACAAGATCCGGGCCGGTGTCATGAACAAGATCAACTCCACTGGCGGTATCACCAAGCAGCTCTTCGAGCTTGGCTTTAGCCGCAAAAAGGCTGCCCTTGCCGAAGGCAACGAATCTCCCTTCTGGAACAAGATCCTCTTTGACAACATTCGCGCGCGCCTCCTTGGCGGCCGCGTCCGCTACATGCTCAGTGGTGGCGGCCCACTCTCCAAGGAAACGCAGGACTTCATGAACGTTGTCTTTTGCTGCCCCGTCGGCCAGGGATGGGGTCTCACCGAGTCCGTCGGCGTCGCCACCATTTGCTGGCCCAACGACCGCACCGCTGGCCGCGTGGGTGCCCCCATTTGCTCCATGCAAATCAAGCTCGAAGACTGGGAAGAGGGTGGCTACTACGCTGACCCTGCTCGGGCTCCGGAGGACAACAAGCACCCGCACCCGCGCGGCGAGCTCCTTCTTGGCGGGCCCCAGATCACCATGGGCTACTTTGAGGAACCGGAAAAGACCGAAGAGGCCTACTTTACCGACGAAAACGGCACGCGCTGGCTTCGCACGGGCGACATCGGCGAGGTCTACCCGGATGGCGCCTTTGCTATCGTCGACCGCAAAAAGGATCTTGTCAAGCTTTCTGGCGGCGAATACGTTTCCTTTGGCAAGCTCGAGCCCATGATCCGCGACTCGGACCATGTTGATAACGCCATGGTCTACTGTGATTCTGAAAAGTCCTATTCGGTTGCCGTCATCCAAGTGGCGCCCGAATCCAAGGACGTTGATGACGAGCGCATTCACAAGGACGTCACGTCCATCCTCAAGCGTGCAGGCTGCGCAAAGTTTGAGATTCCCCAAAAGATCTACGTCGAGCGCGACCTCGTCTGGGGCCCTGATAATGACCTTTGCACGGCTGCTCTCAAGCTCAAACGCCGCAACCTTGTCAACCATTACGACAAGGAGCTCAAGGAGCTCTACAATGAGAGCTAGACTAGGCCCTATGCATTTCCTTCCTTGTGTGATCGATCCTTTTACCTTTTCCTCTTTTCTTTTTCTCTCCCCCCCCCCCCCCCCTCTGTCAGGCAGGCGTAACAGGCATCCAAGACTTAAGACTGTGATGACAAATGTCTCTTTTCTCTCCTTTTCCTCCTTGTGTGCTTGTATGGACGTGCAAGTGCGAGCAACCTGTCTTTCTCTTGCTTATCGGCGTCGGCCGAATGATTTGTGATGAAAGACTCAGAATTATTTTAGAACATCTGCGCAGGAGCGCGTGAGTCTCTCTTGGTCTAACTCTTTGTCTTTTTCTTTAAAAGGAGGAGGAAAAGTGGGAAGAGGAAATGCATGGGATTGCCATCAAAGAGACAAACGCAGGGAGGGCGAAGAAGCTTTCTTTCTTTACAAATGAAGCAAAAAACTTTGCAACAGAAAAGTCATGCGGGAGAACGTACATTATGTACCTCCAACAAGTAAACCACGCGTGAATGAAAAGTGTCCCACCTCGCGAAAACTTCTGATTACTGTGCGCCGCCAAAATGTTTTGCTTCAAGACACAGAAAATCCCAACGCACGCCATCTGCGTCGTACGGATAGTTGAAGAGCCCCGCCTTATCTTTTTGGATTGCAGTTTGAGCAGACGATTTGTCAGCATAGACTCCGATAATTTTCATACCAGACTCTTCCCACGTCTCCGAATGCTTGCCCATATCTGCGTTTCGACAAATGCCGTAGAACTTTACCTTCATGGCAATATGAACTTGTGGTATTGACGGCTCAGACTCTCCGTCCATGGACGAGTCGTCCTGCGACGTCGAAGGCGCATGACCAGACGTATCGTGGAACTTTGGTGAGCCGCTTCGAGTCGGACTCGCGAGAACGTTGGCGCTTGGAGAATCATGTGCATCGTTCCTATGGCCATCACTTGTACTTTCACTTTCAGCCATAGCGTGTGAACCCATCAGAAACCCCTTTGGTTGAGCGCGAGAACTTGTATCGACGTCGCGAGGAGATAAAGGCCCAGAGGTTCTTGCTCGCGATCTCAATTTTTGACCTTGTGCCGCACTCCTTGGAGCACCTCCGCTGGCGGCTTGGTTTTCAACAGCGGGTGCAGCGCGACGTCCCCTCTTGCTCCTTGTCTCTCTCCCAGTTGCTACGTCTTCCTTCTCATAGTCATCCTCGTTCTTCTCATCTTCGTTCTCCCTACCTCGTTCCTCTGTGGAAGGTGACTTGACCTTGAATCCTTCAGAGTCGGAGTCATCGACAGGTGTTCCAGCCGCAACCTTGACAGTTGGTTTGTCCTCGTCGTCGCTGTCAGAGGCATCGTCGGACGCTCTCCGGTCGACCCGATTTCGAAGGCGTGCTTCTCTTTCACTTTGATTGTGGACAAGGCCCTTCCGCAAGTCTTGGTCGCCATCTCGACCATCCCTCTCGTTGAGTTTTTCTGCACGGCGTCGAAATTTTTGTCCATTTCTTTTGCGAGATATGGGAGTACCTCTTTGCTTTGAAGTCCTCTTTGGTTTCGAAGACTCCGAGGAACGCACAGAAGAGGTCGTTGAAGACGCTGACGAGTGCAATAAAGGTTTTCTTTCCCTAGATTCTTCGTCTCCTAAGATCGATGAAGATCGTCTCGTAGCCTTGCCGCCATTCTTTTGCTTCCTCGGTGTTGATTCCGAGGATTGACTCGATGCATCGCTGCAGTCATCAGTTTTTCTTTTCTTCTTCTTGTTGTTGTTGAGATGCTTGTCAACCTCAAAATCGCTCTCATCCGCACCTTCTCGACTATTCTGTTCTCCTCTCATTGTCTCAGCACGATTTCTCTTCCGCTGCTGAGACGTAGAACTGCTGGGCCTTGATTCTTTTGTGGTTGGCGGTCTGCCCTTTTGGTCAGCGTCCACGTCAGACAGATTTTCGCACAGATCCACGACATCATCGTTTCCTGACGCGGCTTCCTCGTTGGCATTACGCGGGTTTTGTTGGTGCGAGGCTCCCTTGCCGCTGCTACGGCCACCACTACCGTCGTCGCCGCTGGCGCAGTTATCCTCGTGCTCGTCACTCTCGTGTGCGTGGTGTTTTTCGTCTTCGGTGAGTAAATGCTCTATCGCGTTACGGCTTGGAGACTGTTTGCCTGCACCAGAGGACGACGACGCAGGCCCGCTCCTCCTTGAAGTTAGTCCCCTAACCATCGCTCGCGCGCGCGCGCGCGCGCGCGAGACGACTCGTTCTTTGATGTTTGTCGCTCGCTACATGCTTGCTTCTCTTGTCGATAAAAAATCGTAAAAATAAATAAATAAATAAAATTAACCTATCATGTAAGGCACTGAACTTCGCTGATGTTTGGGCGCATCTTTGAAGTCGTATACTACTTCGCCAGGTAGCCTAGATCGCAATGCGCTCTGCGAGTATTCTTTTCTTTTCTTTTCTTTTCTAAAAATCCACGTTGTCTGCGAGAAAACGCATCGCCTTTATGCGTCGTCGTAAGGGAGAATTTTTCTCTTCCATCTGTCCAAAAGTTAGAGTGCTGGATGGTGGTGTACTGTAATCGTTAAATGCCCTGCCAAGCTGAAAAAGAGTGCGAGACGACTCATTAGTGATGAACAACAAAGTAAAGGTGGTCGAACAAAAGAAACAAAATCCAAGTCTTCTTCTTCGTCTTCTTCTTCTTCTTCTTCTTCTCCTTGAAGCCAAAAAATCGTTCAATGCATCCTCATCGCTCATCGCGAACACCAAAGATCAAAAGCGACCGTATCTGCAGGATTCCATTCACTGACATCTTGGCAGACCGCCGGCCCGAGGCCAGGAATACTATACATTCCCTATGGCGCGCAGCAGAGATTGACTCGGCTCAGCTAGTTCGTCCTGGCCGAGCTCCCAAAGAAAAACTCCTGCAAAATCTTGAGAGCGAGCCCAAGCAGACCTCTCAGCGGCCGCACGACGTCCCGTGTACGAGAACCCGGCATGCTCATTTTTGTCCACGGTGTCAGGCCCAAAGTCGCGCAAGACTTCGGCATAGGTCTTGACATCCTGCGGGCGATTGACATGGCGCGCATATGCGGGAATGCCAAGGACGAGCTTGTCCTTCGGCTCGAGTCCCCGCTGCACGAGCGTGGCTACCGCCCTTTCCACATCGTCCTGCTCGGCGTGTCGTCGATTCAAATCGTATGCCATGAGCATGACGCGGTCCACGGCCGCGTAACCTCGTGGTCCAAGTGCGTCAAAGAAATGCGTCGTCACACTCAACAGGAGCTTGTGTTTGGCGAAGACGATTTGTAGGTCGCGCAAGAGTTCCACATACGCTTCCACTTCATTCTGGGACGACGGAGCCTCCCAGTCGAGGTCAAGGCCATCAAGACCAAGCACCTCTAATTTGTCTGCTGCGTTTCGAGCAAATCTCATTCGATTCTCAGCATTGGCCGCCAAGGTGGCAAAGCCCTGCGAGCGGCCTGCTCCGCCGACGGTCAATATGACGCGTGCGATGCCATGTTTGCGGGCCTGGTAGACGGCCTCGCGTACGCGTGCCATGCCCAAGAGGCTTACATCAAGCTTGACGCCATCCACTGTGGCGGAAAAGAGGATGAGGTCCGTCAACCCCGCGGTTTTCGCGGCGCTCAGGTGTTTCAACACATGGTCAAGCCGGTAGTCCGGCACGTACGCAGCCACGACAAAGGATTCTTTTTGTTGCGGAGAGTCCCACTCTTCGACGAGGGCTGCTTCCTCTTGCGGGTCGCCAGCGCGCCCAAAGAGGATCACAAGGACGAGCAGACCCGCGCCTAGGGCCAGCAACACCTTACTAGGCAGCACGAGCAACGGGCCGCGGCGACCGCCGTCGCCTTTCCTGCGCGAGGCTGCGGCCGCTGCCGAGGCTGCCGCTGCCGCCGCGCCGCCGCCGCGCTCTGTCGCGCCGCGCCGCCGCATCCTATGGTGGTTCGGTTTCTCGACTGTTGGCGCCGGCCGTGCAAGAGTCCCCGGCGGCGGGCGCCTTTTTGCGTCTGGGATCCTTCTCTTCCTGTGCCTCCACGCGCCATTCCGTGGCGGGAAAAATCTTGACCATCAAGAACATTGTGGTGCTAAGGCAACTATAGGCCTATACAACCAACCAACCAACCAGGCCTGCCACGGCTACGAAAACCTGATCATCCACATGTTACTTAGATGAGTAAGCGGTCAGCGAGCCAGCTGGCAGGCTTATTGGCCCCAGCACATGGCATGGCTGGTGTCTGCAGCTGCGGCACTCGACTCGGCTAGTGATGGTCTGTGCGATAGCTCTTACGGCTCGCTCGCGCGCGAGCGAATGTTTGTGAGGACGTGTGCACCGCGCATGTACGAGCTGTCCGAACAGCCACAGCCAGCTGCAGCTGAGCAGCCGGGCCCCTGCAAGGCGAAGCGACGGACGCGCCCGTACCTGCAGCCGCCGCCGCCGCCGCTGCTGCTGCTGCTGATGCTGCTGCCAGTGCGACTCCCCTCCGCCGCGCGTCCGCTTCTCCCCTCTCCTTCCCTCCCCTCGGTCTACTACATGAAAGTAAGCCATACCTTCTGGCTGGACGCAGCTGGCTGGCCGTGGCGGCCCAGGCTGTATAGTATACACTCGCTGGTCGCTGCGAGGGGCTGGCTGGGGGTCTCCGGCCGGCCGGCTGGCGGCCGCCCCCTTTGGCTTGCTTGCTTTGCTCCGGCTGTCGGGGGCTGTTGCGCCGGGCCGGGCGGAGGCCTCGGGTGAAGGGAGGGGCGCCAGCAGTGTAGACACGCCAGGCGGCAGCGGCAGCGGCGTGGGCAAGAGAGCCTCTGTGCCGCACGAGTCTGCGTGTGTGTGTGTGTGTCGATGATCAGCATCATGGGCAGAGTGTGCGTACGTGCGCGTGCAACTGCGACTCGCGAGCGAGCGAGCGAGCGCGTGCACACCGGCAGAGCTACAGTAGACAAGTTCTGGCCAGCCACAGTGCGCCGGCCGTAAAGTCCACTTGCGAGCGTGCTCGGCAAGCCGCACTCGCGCAGCCAGATTGCCAAGGTCGATAATAGAGGAGGGAGCAACAAACAAAATAATAAGCAAGGAGGGGCACGCGCTGGGCGGGCAGACCCGGAAACGAGCTCGGCACACTCAGACGAGGCTCGCGCGAGGAAGTAGCCCTCGACACGACCGGAGGAGACTCGCCACTCGTGCGTGCGCACGCACGCGCAAGGGAGGGGAGATACGCAGGGCCTGCCTGCGTGGCTGCCTGCCTGCGTACGCCGCTCTCGCCTCTGCTTCGCTTTGCGTGTGGTGGACCCGTCGTCCCTCGTGCGCAAGTCTGCATTTTCGAAGAAAAGAGTGCCCGCCTCTCGGGCCGCTTCTGGCGCCACGCAGGACCGCGCAACGTGAAGCGAGCCCTTCTCGCCTCCCCCTCCCTCCTCCCCTCGCGCGCGCAAGGAAGGCCCCGACCAAGGTCTTCGTCGCCCTCGCTCGCTGCCAGAGCGAAGTTCAAAGAGTCGTATTCGCGAAAGCGTGCGGACGAGCTTCCCTTGTGCAGCAGCAGCCATCATGTTCAAAAGGCGGTACGTTTTAGAGAGGAAAGAAAGAACGCGTTACAATGCACGAGCGTGGCGCAGAGAAAAAAGACGTTGCTTTCTCCCTTTCTTTCTCTCTTTCGTCTCGTGTAGGTGTTTTTGCCATTTTATACTAACATGAAAGATGGGTCTCTCCCTACCCAATTCTATACCAAAGTTCGGCCGCCAAGAAAGGGACTTTCCACGAAAAGACTAAAAAGGCGCATGGAACTCAAAAAAGGTCGACCCTTTCTGATCTCACGCGCCGTACGCTCGGAAGCGGCAACATGCGCCTTGCCGTCGAAGTTCCCGAAGGCGAGGACACCAACGAGTGGATCGCGGCTAACACGGTCGACTTCTACAACGAACTCTCGCTCCTCTACGGCCTCGTGGCCGATGATGCGAGGCGCTTCTCCGCGCCTGGTACTGGCTTCCCTCCCAACTTTGAGTACCGGTGGCAGATCGGATCAGGCAAGACAGTTCAGGTCTCGTCGCCCGAGTACGTCGACTACGCCATGACCTGGATCGAGGATCAGATCGACAATGAGGACATCTTCCCTGTCAGCGAGGAGGTAGACTTCCCCGAAGATTTCATTGAATTCTACGTTCGGGACATCTTCAAAAAGATGTTCCGCATCTTTGCCATCATTTATCACCAACACTTTGAGGTCATCGAGTCACTCAATGCAGCGGCGCACATCAACACTACTTTCAAGCACTTTGTGTTTTTCATGCTGGAACACCATCTTGTTCCTGAAGAAAAGGAGCTTCTGGCCCTGAAAACTCCTTTTGATCGTTACAAAGCCGAGTACGAGGAGTCCGAGCATTCCTAATAGCGCCGTCCATCTCAATACGTGAAGTAACTTACGTCTACCACACAAAGCATTTCCGTCTCTTGATCTTTTGAGCATCTTGGACATCGTCCGCGTAGAACTCTCTTCAGAAAGGAAGAAATGAGACAAGTTAAAGAAGATATCACAATCATTTCTCTTCTCTTTTTGTCGGGAAATGGAAATGACGAGAACAGACAGCAGCGCCACAGAAGTAGTGAAGTCCGCTTGGCACCCATGGGTAGTCTATTGTAGACATGCCGTGCCAACGGATATCCAATCTCAGCAGCCACTAGTTCGCGCGACATTAAGGTAAGTCTAACATCGCTCAGAGCACGAACTAGCACGGCCAAAGATTTGTGACCATCAGCCACTTCATTGTTGACGGATATTCCCCAGAGGTCTGAAAGAATAGAAAGAAGAAATTGATTCAATAAACGTAAAAGAAATTCCGTTCCGTGGCTAGCACGAAACGGGAAAGTAGTTTGATTGCTTCTCACGCTGCTGCTCGGAGAAAACTTTGGTGTAGTTCAATATTCTGGTGGGTTTCGGTTCTGCCGGCTTCTGGCATCGACGTTTGGTCGCTGCCAGGTCTATTCGGCTCAGTGGTCCCAGGGTTGTGACCCTGGTACATTTCTGCTATGTAGGTCTATGACTGTACTAAGGTTCTTTTGGGTGTACACTCTGAATGCACCCGGCGTGTTGTGCACGCGAGGCGTAATGCTCTTTCATCGTGCCCTTCCGACGTTTGTCGTCGGGTGTCTATACCTCTCTTATAGCAGTTTCCCGCCTGGCATTAGGTCTTTGGGAATGTCCACTTCATTATTGTGGATCAATATTTCACTACATCTTCGAGACGATATTTAAGGTGGGGAGAAACATCGATCTTCACCACCAGGCAAATTCGTCTCAGCAGAACCGAAACTCCCCAAACATTCCTAGCGTACTTGGGCATACTAGCAATCCATTTGACTCTACTTACTCCAATACTTTTCCTTGTCTTTCAATTTGCCCCATCTTCTTTCCTTGTGTCTTTTCTTTCTTTCAAAGCTAAATTGAATGGGGAGGGACGCCAAGATATTCTCCGATTTTGTAAAAACAAAGATAATAATGAAATTTGCTTTGCAAAGGAATTTGTTGGCCGATCTGTTTCCGGCCGGAAAGGGAGTAAAAGGACAAAAGGAGCAAGATCGTTGGTTCGCTCAGAGCAATAAATTTTTCTGGGCTATCAAAGTACTTAATTTTGCTTCGGAGTGATCCGTCTTTGCGCAATCTCACCGACTGCCGTCAGTCAGTCAATGTGTCATTCTTGAAAAAATTTAGATTTTCGTGAGCTCTGACTTGAGAAGCTTCATGACGTCCGTGTGTTTGATCTCCTTCTCGTTAGAAATCTTGCCCTTTGCAAGGGCCTTGAGAACATCGTCAAGCTGAATTAAGGATCCAACTTCACTGGACTTGAGCTTCTTGTCCTTGATGTATTGCCACCTGAGCGAATCACATGGATCCAAGTGCATGTGGAAAGTCAGTGATCCAGACAGACCAGTATCCACTTCTTCATGATAATGTACAGCAACTTACAGCAGCTTGACGGCCTCGGGTCGGGTGACCTTATCCGTCTTGATAGCTTTGAGGAGATTTCCCGAAGGCTTGTACTTGGTGTTCAACAACGCTTCACCCCGTCTGCTCTTGGTCTTGGCGTTGTCCTCCGTGCTGAGCGTTCGTGTCCACTGCACGGAAGCCGCCGCCGCGCGCGAACTCTCGCGCGCAACTGGCGCAAGCCTTGCACTTGCGACCGCCCGAAGCATCCTTTTTTGTGCGAGCCGAGCCGAGCCGAGCCTAGCCTAGCCTCGACGACGGCCAACGTTACCTCGAACTGGCGGCCGTCGCGCGCGCGAGCCTCCCGTCGCCCTCTCTGCCAATGCTTGAGTCGATGGCTCTGGATGATGAAAGTTTTGGGCTTCTGACTGCATCCAACAGAGGCGCTGCGGCGGTTTTTTTGCCTTGCCTTCTTGCAATTTTGCCTCGTCTTGCCTTTCTCTCTTTTTTTTTGCTCAAAGCCATGGCAGATCTTTTTCCTCCTTTGTTCTTCTCTTATTATGAGATGGTGAGTTCCTGGTGTGGCAAACTTTGCCCACTGGTGAGACCCGTGGCGACTGCGGCCTAGCTTGCCGAAGCAGCAGCAGCTGCAGCAGGACGATGGGCATTTCCCCCTTCCAAGCAGCGACCACTTGTCTTGGCGAATATGGCCGAGATGGCCGACCTGACTAACTGCTGCTGGCTGGTTGGCGGGCATGGTGGGTGATCGTTCTCTTGTTGGGCTCACTTGAAATGTGAATTTGTTTTCTTTTCTTCTAGCTAAAAGGTTTGATTGGCGGTGGAGGCAAGCAAGGCAGACAGGACAGGAGGAAGGCTAGGCAGCTAGGCACAGCAGGCAGAAGACCAACGCAAACGAGGACGCAGACGCAGACCCGCGCGAGGTGACAAGCGGCCTGTTAACAACAGCGCGCAGCGGCGAGCCCGACGACAATGGCAAACTCCACCCGCGCAGACGGGAGGTCCGCAACAGAGATGCGCCCGCTGAGCGCATCGTGCGGCGTGCTCAAGCGCGCGAACGGGTCGTGCAGACTCGAGGCCGGAGGCAGTGCTGCCCTCGCGAGCGTGTACGGCCCCCTGGCCGAACAGCAGCCACGACTCGAACTCGCAGAGCGTGCTCGTATCCAGGTCGAGGTGCACTGGAGTTTGCGCGCAGACGAACTCGAAGAAAACGCAGCAGCGCCCAGCGCCACAGCAGACGAAGGAACCAGTGGCGGCCTCTCCGGCAGCGCCCGCCGGCGCGAAGCAGAAGCCACCCTCACCGGCATCCTCGAGCAATGCGTCCAGGTGCGCGCTTTCCCGAGAAAGGTCATCAAGGTCACCGTGCAGGTCGTCAATGATGGCGGATCTGTCATGACGTGCGCGGTTCTTGCCTGCGCAGCCGCCCTCCTGGACGCCGGCATCGACATGCTCGCGGTACCAGCGGCTGCTAGCTGCGCCGTGCAAAACGGTTCCTCTGTCATTCTTGATCCAACACAGGACGAGGAGGCTGCAGCAAGCACCACCGGCCACGTCTTTGTCTGCACCCTCGACGATGGACCCGACGGTGATGCCGCTGCCCTCATGAGCACGGGCGCGCTCGATAGAGAAACCCTGCGCGCAGCCATTGACGCGTGCGCACGAGGCGCCCGCGCCGCTCGCACCTTCCTTCGCCTCTCCTTTGTCGCCAACGCAAACGAGCGTCACGCCGCTTCGGGGTCGCTCGACGCGCCGTAGGCCGCGTCATAGGCTGCACGCAGTTCAGCCAGCCGACGCAACAACAAGCCGCGCGACTTTTGCATGTCGAGCTTTTCGGCTTCTAGATTGATGCGCACGTTGAGAATCTCGGGGTCATCTGGATCGTCCGCCGTCAGCACGAGCTGCAAGAGGTTCTCCACCTGCTCGTCAAAGATACCCTGTCTCACAAAGAACCCCTGCAGGTCCTGCGCAAGCTTGTGCAGGTCCTGCGCGAGATGGACTCGTTTCTGGAGCTCCGAAACGGATGCGCACAAATCGTCATCGTCCTCGTAAAGCTGCTTAAAGGCGGCGCCTACGGGCGTGCGCACGCTCACCATCGTCGGCATGCCCGAGGCACCGGTTGGCTCGCGGACTTCCAGCAAGTCCCCCAGCTCGGACGTCAGGTCTGCCAAACGCGGCGGCGCGGAACCCACAAACTCGAATGCCGGCAAAGAATGCAGGGGCACGCCCGCCTCGTGGGCAGTCGCAAGGTGTGACGCCCCCACCAGGCTGACCAGTTCGCACCCGGAAACGAGCTTCATGGCATCCCAAAGCCACGCTTTCACTTGCTCGTTGCCCGCAATGCCGGTGTTTGCCACAAAGATCGAGCGCAGCTCCGCCGCGTGAGTCTCGATCACATCGTCTGCCGCAGCCTCGAGCTCGACGCCTTGCCGCGTCGCAGCAGCTGCCGCGGCAGCTAAATCTGCCAAGCGTAGTCCCAATTTGCTCTTGACTAAATGTTCCAATTCGCCATTATCCTTCTTCTTGCCCTCCGTCTCGCTTTCCTTGTCATCACTGGAATCCTCATCCTTTTCCACGTCGCCAGACGAGGCGCGCACAACGGACCGAAAGGCCTCCACTCGCGATACCTTGGCCGCTTCGCTGCTCGGATCGCCAACGCGAATCGCTGCCACCAAGGCGCCCTCGGGCAAGTGCACGGCGTCCAGGACGGGAGCGTCAACGCTGAAAACAGTAAGGCTGCCTTCGTCCGGTCGCTGTGCCGCAGCCTCAATCACATCGACATGCTCTTCCGGATGAACGCCGTGCAGAACCCAATCTTCATGCGACGCGCGCAATGCATCGCTCACGGCGTCCGTCTCACGTGACGCGTAATGGGCGCCAAAGTAGAGTCTGTAGAAAAGTGTCCCGGGATTGGCGTCAAGCCCTTGGAATGGGCTTGGCGGCGCGCTCGCGTCCAGTCGCAAATAATTGGCGCCTGCGTCCGCCACGTCCCCCGTGAGAACCTCTCTGCCCGCGCCCGAGGGGCCGTAAAGAACCAGAGCGCGACCTCGGGCAGCCTCCTGCTGCTCCGAGTCTGTGGGCTGAGCACGCAACTGTTCGAGGCCTTGGACTACGGCGCCCCGGGCTTCGCTAAGGGTTTCGTCCACGTCTGCGAGCCGCTTGGCCATTTCGGGCGCGCCGCCTTCGCCAGCATATCGCCAACGCACGTACTCTTGCGGGCCCTCACGTACCTGCCGCGAGGCGTCAAAGCCCACGGCGGCGCTTCCGGCCGCGACCGCTGCCTGGCCGACCCTGCGCAGCAACATGGTCATCCAGTCAAATCCTCCTCCGAGGCCACGTGCGGTCTTGGGTTCGAAAGCGAGCGAGGCCCTCTCCTTGCTGCTGCGCGGTCGCTTGGCGTTCTCCACGAAGCCGGAGCTCTTTGTCGAGGTCGGCCCTTCGTGTATCGTCCGTTCGTATCGTAATTGATCGATCGATCGATCGATCGATCGATGCCGCGGCGTCCAGAGAGCCACGAAGACGACCTTCTCGATTTCTTCTCTCACATCAGTGATCAGCCCGTCGGAACCCGAGTCCCTGCGCCTCCTCCGCAAAGGTCCAGCCTGATGAGAACCTTCCCACGCTACTATTTAATTAATTTTAAAAAAAACCTATAACTCAGCTGAAAACCTCGTTTTCCTCTTGGGAGACTGGGAGCATCCTTGGTATAGATTTCTGCAATGATGGGATCGTAAGAGGACTACGCTTGCCCATCACAGGCCGTAGAGGCAAAGGCTTGTCAAAAGACAGAGGCCGCATACTGACCCATGTAGGTAGTCATGAATCGGATAAGAATATTGCGCGCGCCATTAATATCGCGGTCGGCGACGTAGGAACAGTTCGCGTGTGGGCAGCGAAAGGTCTTGTCACGACCAATGCCTGTATGGA
>BGKB01000027.1:494635-518744 GCA_003116975.1 Aurantiochytrium sp. KH105 | reverse complement strand
GATCGGGGTATGCTCGACTGAGCTCAGCGACCTGTCGTTCGAGGTCGCCACGCTGCTTCGCGGAAGAGACCCGTGCGTATATGACGCACTGTCCGTCTCCGGCGTCGGCACGCGGAAGCCCGACGAGCTCGAAGACATCAGAGACGCAATAGCATCGCTTTCCACCAGGGAGACGAATCAAGCGGATACGTTTGCTGTCGGCGCTTTTACGTAAAAAGTCTTGCGACACACCCAGACGTTCCACGAAGTATTTACCGGACCTGAAGACGGGTTCTGCCCGACCCTCACTCACGTCAGACATGCGTGGGTGAGGTCTCGTTTCGGTTTTGCTGCCCGACCTTTCGGGTTTGCTGGATCACCAAACAGCGTAGACGATCCGAGCTTCTAGAAGGAATACTCGGATCAATACAATCCGCGCTAATAGGGTAAAGCGTCCGATTTGCAAATCACACAGATTTGCTACATAATCGGCGCCCGAGAAATCGATTAGGAGTTACCTACTACTCACTAAGACCATGTTGTAAATCAATGCTATATAAAAATAGGCCTTTAAATAGGCCGGCTAGTACTTTTATATGGGCGGACGGTGGCTTGACTGCCAGCGCGAACCCAAGAGGTGGTTAGGCCTGGTGGTTAGGCCTGGTGGTTGCAGAGCTCGAGCAGCAGAGATCTAATCTAGCGCAGCGCGTCGGCAGCTCCGTCGACGAAAGATCGAAAGATGAGCCAGCGCATGATCACGAGCTACTTTGCGTCGCCGCCGGAAGCTGTCGATGGCTCGGGGGAGAGACAAAGCGACGAGGTCGCTTCGAAGTTTTGCGATCTTTTGGCCTTGGCCGAGCCGCCCGCAAAGCGAGGCCGAGGTCGGCCAAAAGGGAGCAGCAACAAAGTGGTGCAGGATGGATTTAATGCACCCTCGTCAACAGAAGAAGGACAAGCAATTCGTTGACGAAGCAAGTGTTCGCGCTTTCCTACTCCGAAAAGCAAATGAGGATTCCTCGTTCGAGTTTGCGCGAGATGACAAGATTACAAGAACAAAACTCATGGAGGTCCTACAACTCGCAGGGAAACGTGTTCCGATTCAGCGGTCTCGGCAAGAGCTGCTAGAGCTTGTACGGTCCCTCTCTGCAAGCTCAGAGGAACATATCTCAGAAGAGGCGAGCTCATCACTCGAACCACTCGAACCAAACCCTCCCCGGAACGCTGATGAAGTCCCAACTGGAACGTCGGAGAGCGTTCCGAATACAATGGAAGAGGAGGATCTCGTGAAAGCGGCACTTCTTGCAAGCTCTGCTCTCTCTGAGTACACAGGCGGCAAGCTAAAACGTTGCCATTTGGTGAGCTACTTGACCAAGGTCAAGCAATGGAATAAAAACTTTCCTTGGCAAGCCAAACGTGCACAACTATTTCGTATGACCGTAGAGTTTCTTCGAGCATTCCCTGATATCGCCAATCCTGGCCTATGTCAACTGGAATCGTCGCCACAAGCGAAAGGACAGTGACGATGTGTCTTGTGGGGTAAAGCAACACTGGACCAATTCCGGTAAAAATGCACAGTAATAAAAAAAAATGCAAATTTTGAAACCAGAATCAGAAGCATTACGCAAGATTTGCGTGTGCAAATCGGACGCCAGTGCCTCCGCGCCGAGGGAAAATCTGAAATCTATAATTGATCTCAAGAAACACCGATCGACTAATTTCGTTAACTGATCAAACTGCGAGCTCTCCATGCTCGTTCGCTCGCCCTACACGACTCCTGCAACCAAAGTTTGATTTTTGATCGAAAAATGATTTTTCTAACATTGATGTTGTAAATCGGACACTTTACCCTATTGTATATATAGCTTTGTTCACCAATGATCGTTTGATTAGTATATTCGTTCCTACCCTAACGACCTAACGACCGTCGTTAGCCCTGGCTAAATTTCGGGTAGTGGCACTACCCGAAATTCTCGGCAAATCATTTTCTCCGATGGGCGGCAGGTTCGGGTAGTCCCACTACCCGAAATTTCCGGTTGACCAAACAAAACCTACTTTAAATACCTTCGGGGTCTCCTTTATTCTTGCGATTTGGCGACGTGGTCTCCACATTGCCCCCGCTCCTCCTTGCAAAGTTGCACGGAAATTCCTCCGGTGGTCGTGGCGCTACAGCTGCTCGCGCAGGCTGCTGGCACCTAACCACGGTCGTTAGACTCGCAAGCCTAGTTCAAGCTGCGACGCTGCAGCGAGTAAGCGAGCCCTCGTCGCGCGTCGGCGCGAGCTGCGCCCTGCGGACGTGCCGTGGCTGCTCCTGCGCTCTCGTCCTTCGTGCAGCAACCCGTAGCACGCAGTGGCCCGGAGCGCGAAGTTGCAAATGGCGCGATGGTCGATGACGAGGAGGCCGAGCTCCTCGCAGCGCTGAAGGTCAACGACAAACCAGACGCAGAGGAGGAGCTGGAACGCGCGAACAGGAGATTGACGAGGGCTCTGGTGACGAGCAAGACGTGGATGATTGCGAGTACCAGAACGACGAATATCCCACAATCAAGCTGACGGGGCACGGTTCTTGAATCTTCGAGTCCCTACGTGCCTCGCCACCTTTTGGTGTATGCGGACCCTTTCTAGATCATGCAGATTGTGGTTGTCAGAGTCTCGGCATTGGAGCGCCGGGCCTGGAGGCGCTAATTCTCTGCGCTTGTCACGAGGACCTGGAATTCATCTACATCGGCACTGGCGAGCCCGCTCCGCACATCGTCGAGGACTACAGCAAGCCCCTCGGTTTTGCACGAGATCACCATACCGTGGAGCAGTATCTGCAGCGCTGACGTTGGCATAACGACGACGTCATCGCAAATGGAACCCCTCCACCGGCCGAACGGATCCTCCCCGTCGCGGGCTCGTTCTGGAACCATGCCATGGGGGGGAGTGGACACCGTACGGAAAACGCTCGCAGGTCGCGCGCAGCGGACCGCCCGCCTGAGCCTGAATGCGATCATGTTCTTGGCCTGGCTTGCGTACATCTTGTACAACTGCTTCCGTGCGTACCAGCAAACGAACCTTCAAGACAAATTGAGCCAATGTAACTCTTGGGAGTCGTGGGCGTCGCTAAAGAAGCAAATCTCATTCGAGGACTTCCTGGTGGCTCTGCGCATCAACTTGAGTGGTCCTGCTCAGAGTCTGAGTGCGTTGTTTGGAGAAGGAGGCGACGTCTGCCGGGAAGATGGAACTGCGGAAGCCCGGGAACCATGCGAGGAGGTCCCAAATATGTGGTCATCGGACGACAGGAGCAAGCGCCTCCCAGGCATCATGGCGAACCGCACAGAAGGAGCACACATGCAAACCTTGCTTGCCAAAGGCCGCAAATTCATCGTGCGCTGCGTCAAGTGCGAGCATGGCCAAGACCCGAGCGAGCATGCTAGAGAGCCTCACGAGACGCAAAAGTGCACGGGATACCAGGCTTCCATATTCAAGTACTGCCATGCGCGTTTTCACTCTGCGGAAGGCGATAGATATGTAACTCACGCTGACGCATGATGTTTATGTGATTCTGCACGGCCTGTCGTGGCGCTTGGCGGGTCTCAATGGCATGTTTCGGGGGGATCTGGCGCACTTGCAAAAATTCGAACACGGCAAAACAGATTCTCCGAGCGCAACGCAATTTCTATTTTGATTAGCGAAAAATACTCTAAGAGGGTCTTAGCCATATAATTCCCAATCAATTTCGGGTAGCGCCACTACCCAGACCTATTTCGATCAAATAGACCACTTTCCTCGCTTCAAGCGCCAAACCAATCCCCTCTCAAATCTCGACCAAAACTAATCCTCGAAATTTCAAACTCTAGGACAACCATTCTCTTGGAGGGAAGCCTGCATGGACAAATTTTTGAGTCACGCGGGAATATTTTGAAGGTGCTAGGACGAATCACAAGATCAAAATTTCGGGTAATTTTTCGGGTAGTTTGTGTCGCTAGCCAGGGTTAGTGAATAGGTTTGCAAAGCTAACGTTAACAAAACTATTTTCTAACCTATCGGACGGGCACTACATTTTGCCTTTCACATTGTGCGTTGCGAAGACCCTAATTTGACAGCCCCACCCCTCAGATCTCCCGGCCAGCTGCGGTGCACGCAACGCACACGCTTCTTTCAGAACTTCTCTCTCTCTCTCTCTCTCTCCCGGTCTTTCGCCACCAGCCTCGTGCAGCGCAGCGCGTAGAAACTTGTCAGGAACTCGAGCCGCATTGCGGGCATCATCACCAGACAGACCTAGACACCAGTTCAGCTGTGCAGCACGAGCGCCGCGCCTGGCCTCGCAGCGAACGGATATGTGGGCGGCCCGAGCCTCCTCACCTTTCGCACCTCATTTCACGAGCAGGGAGATAGATAGAGGGGCAGCTTTGACCAGCAAACTGGAAATTCAAGTGCACCCGAGATGAAGACGAAACCAAGCTTGTCCGAAGCGGTGATCGTGACAGTCGACCGCAGACAAGAGAACGAGAGCTGCGCGAAGCATTGGGCAACGACGAAAGCTTTCTTGACAGCATTTCTTTTATGCAGCACCATCATTTTTACAGGTCTTCGCGCACCACACGCACTCCAAATATCGACCACTCGACAAGTCCACGTCTGCAGTACGCACAACACCGAGGACTCTAATCTCGCCTGCAGCGATGCCAAGATTGACCTCCTCGTCGACCGCACACACGCACAGGACAATCACTATGCTGAACTGAGCCTGGCCCTTGTCAAGCCCAGAAACATCACCAAAGAAGATTCCCGGGTAGCAGGAAACGTTCGACTGGCCATTTGGGGCATCCCAAATGGCATGCCAGGCAATCAAGAAAACGAGACATTGCTCGAAATGCCTGCAACGGCATCAAAAGAAGATAAATTCGACCAAGAAACCATTGAACTCGATGCTAGTGTTGCCGTTCGTGCATACGATTGTGCCGCCGAGCAAGGAGAGCAGAAAGCGGGACTACTGGCAGAAGTGGAGCTCTCCGAGGCCGATCACGCGTGCGTCCCCGCACACGTGATCTCGCTCAACCTTGCACGGTATCCAGCGTACCGTGTTCTCATCACTTTCGAAGATGATTGGATTTTGAACTTTGCCTCCGAGGAAACTGGCCCTCAAGACCCTAAGGTTTTTGCCCTACTTTTTCTTGAGCACATCTCCAAGGACTTTGCCACGTTCGAGATCGTCTTCAAGTATGCGCTCTTTTTCGCTGGCATTCTCGTCTTAGCTCTCTTTGCGTCTCTACTGCGAAAGGCCACAGCGATCTCCTTGGACCAAAAGTGGGTCGCAATGCTTTGTGTGGAGGTCATTTCCTTCAACGACCCGCTCTGTGCTCTTGACGACGCCGTGCGAAACGTTCTCTTTCCATGCTTGCAGGCCGTAGGTGTGGTGTCCTTTCTGTCCATGTTGGGCCTCTTTTGGATTTTTGCCCCCTTGCGAGCGCACGCTCGCGCTAAATTTGCCGAAAATAAAAGTGGGCCTTCTGCCCGACGCGACGCCAAAGTGTTCAACGTCGCTGCCGCCGCACTTTCGATGCCCACGCACAAAGTTCCTCGCTCTCGGTACGCCGATGGGCACTGGGAGACGAGCCTCCCGCCGGCACCAGCGCATGACTCTCCTCCCGATGGTTTCTCCTCGCTCACCTTTACGCAGCGCCATTGGAGCAAACTTTTCGTTTGCACCTTGATCTGGCTCGCTGTGAGCGTCGCAAAGGCTCTCGAAGCCGTGAAACGCTACCAGGACCCGCTGGTCAACCCATCGCAAGCGGTGAGCGTAGATTGGTTTCTGAAAGCCACTACGGCATGCATGTTTCTGTCAATTCTGGCCTGGGGCCTCGCCACAATCTTGCACGGCGCGCTTCTTTTTCAGTCCATGCAAACTTCCCAGCTCTCGCATCTCGCACTCAACGTGGGGCTGCTTGTTTTTCTCCTCGTTCGCACGGTGCTGCATGCTCACGATGCCGAGCCGAATCGTGGGCAAGACATGGTTTTTGTTCATGGATTCCTATCCACGTACATTTGGTTACTTGCACTCCTTTTCGCCCCACCTGTGGCGAGCGCCAATCTAGCGAGTGCGGATGGCGCTGCCAACGATCTTGACAAGATTGGCCCCGTATCCCCGGTGCCGGTGCGAATTGTTCGTACCACATCCGAAGTCGATCGACTGTACACGAGACGAGTCAGCGAAGAGAGTGCGCCCAACTCCTATTTCACAAGAGTGAACAGTCTCGATGAAGACGACGAGGCTCATGTCGCAGAGATTCACGAACACATCTACATTGAGCCGGCCGATCCAGAGGCCGATGGAGGCCCGACCTGGACAATGCGTCGCTGTTACCCGGTATAATAGTATTCTAACCATCATCATCATCATCATCAAGTGAAAACTTATTGTCAGCTTTGCCATTCCATCAAGAGTCTCAAGCGCCGCCGCACATTGCGTGTTCCTGCTTGCGGTTCGCAGATTCAAAAACTACACAATCCCTGGTCCGTATAGTTGCAAACGCGAGTTTTATCTCGTTACAGTACTTTCGTTGTTGCGTTGCAATCGCCCGAAAGATTGCTCAAATTTTCTGTTTCCATGGACAAAGAAAAGATCTGTAAATCTGTTTTTCTCCACACTGCAAGAGGAGAAAACCGTCATTCTCTTTCCGCTTTGTCCTGTTTCGCTCAGAGAAAGAATTCAAAATTAACCGCATGCACAAGAAAGACAAAGGCTCGTTCATTCACTCACCGTCCTGAGATTGTCTGTCACGCGCGAGAACCTACAGACTCGCTGAGAAGTCTCAAAAGCGTCTCGAGTATGCTCTGGGCAGAACAAGATGAACCACGTTCAGCATGCAGCGCCAGGCGAGCGAGGGCCTCCTCAAATTGTGGCATTGTCATGCGACCCTTGGTGGTAACGAGACCGAATATGTGATCTATGACTTCGTGGCGCCGCAGTACTTGCACAAGGGCCCGCGTCTCCGGGTCTTGAGGCACGCCGACTGCAAGATTGACTTGCCCAAGAAGAGAGCGGAATCCTCGCTGCGTTGCAGTTCCCGCCGGCGCAATGTTGCCAAATGCAGGGCCGTGAAGCCTGCTCTGCAGCGCACGCACGACGCCTGGCTGAAAGATGAACTCAAACGCTCCAGTCTCGCTCGCTGCGCCAAATCGCGCAAGGACATCAGCAATTGCCGACCCACGGCGCTCTGCTGCCCAGGCGCTGGCGCAAACCAAGATTCCAGGAATGCAAAGTTTCGCCGTTCTCGATGCGGTGCCTACCACGATGCGCTCATACGCTGTCCACACGTCCGCGTCCGCGGCCGCCAACACGGCAGCATGTGGCGCTGGCTCGAGCTGCTGTTCAAACGTTTCAAGACTCGTTGCAGATATAGACGCCACACTCGTTGTGAAGTCACGAAGTGCCTCGAGCTGGTCTGGAGCGTCGCAAGGAAGCTTCGAAAGACCGATGCCCGAAAGAATTTGACGTCGTTTCGCAACATCAATGCCGGGCACAGTTGAAAGGAAGAGAGCGAGCAAGTCCGTAAGCGTCAGCAAGTCTGCGCCCTGAGGCGAGAATTGTTCATACATGAATGCCATGGAAGAGACGCTTAAGATGCTTGGGTCGAGCTGGCCAAAAGGGCGCGCCAAGGCCATTGCGAGAGCAATCCACGTCGCAGCGTTGTCAAGTGGTGCAAAGTAATCTCGAAGGCGGGTCACACGAAGAGGATGTTTTCGCGTCTCGTGTGCCGCTGCCGCAAATTGACGAAACTCCTCGCTCTCTGTTGCACTCGATGTACCATCGAGGATGCGCTCCTGAAGATCGGCGTCCCCAAGGCAATAAATGCGAAGAATAACATCGAGATCGACGGCCAAGTGCGCAAAGGGGATCTCAGCCAAGTCGTTTGCATGCAGTTCACCCGACATTGAAGTTGGGAGCTGCAAGTCGATACCATCTCGTGCCAAGAAGCGCATGGCCTCTAGGAATGGGCGCGCTTCGAGGCGTGGACCTTGTGCGCGCAAAGCCTGCAAGAGCCTGCGCGCAGGGACCGGGGGGGCTGCATAGCGTAGCATGAAACCGTACCACACCGCGCGAGACCAGCTCGGGCGGTAACGTCGATGATGATGATCGTTATCATTGTTGTTGGTGGTGGTGGAGCCTGTCTTGAACGCCGAACAACCCGCGATAAAAAGTTCTCGCAGAAGCGGACCTCCCAAGTCGTCATTCGCTTCACCTTGGTCCCCCTTTTCGACATCGCTTTGCGCTGGTCGAAAATGTCCATGGCAATCTGTTTCGGTCCCAAGATCAATGTTGCTTCCATGTTCCCCGCTAGCCACCATCGTGCGGACCGTCATGTTCAAATTGTTGCTATTGCTGGGGAGCCTGTTTTCCTCCAACACCCTCTGCTCGCCTGAACGCCTCGAACGCGCACGTGCGTGAGTGTCGAGCTCTCGACAGACATGTGAAATAAAAGTGTCAAAGTTTCCTTGCGCTGCGGCCCATGCAATACTCGTTTGATCGTGGGGAAGACTGACTCCCGTACGGTCGAGCCATGCTTGGGCATCGGGACCTTCCACAAAGGCGCGGCGGAGCGGGGAGAGCATGAGCTGCTGCAGTCGCGAGCTGGATCGGGGGGTGCGGGATGTATTGGATGACCATGAAGCAGAAGCAGAAGTAGAAGCCGAGTTCGCGGCTCGAGGATGCCTTGACGGAGAGAGGCGTTCTGTGAGGTCAGGGATGAGGTTGTCCGCGATACAACGGTCCACAAAATCGACAAAGGTGCATCCTAGTCCAAGATCTGGATAGAGCTCGATGAGCGCCGCCGAATTTGCGTCGAGCGCCTCGAGCGTCTCCGCGTCGAGTCGTACCTTTTTAGCCTTGTCAACGTAGAGAAGACGCTGTGCAAATTCAAAGAGGTCATCAGGGATGGACTTTTCCAGGGCATCCGCGGAACGCAGGGCCTGGAGAAGACCGCGGAAGCCACGCGAGGCGTAGCTGCGATGAAGACGGTAGGCGTCCCAATAGCAAAAGGATATATTGAGAACACCGACACAATTGAGTGCATGCACAAAGTCTTCGGCATTACGGCACAAGTGAGTTGCAAACTTGACCATCCGGATCAGGCTCTGCAAGCTCGCGACCTTGGACTTGCACGCCGGATAAAGGCGCGAGGCGATGGTGCCCAGAGCCTGGCACCATTCATAGTAAGCGAGCTCCTCGTTGTCGCCAAAGGCTGTGCGGACGAGGCGTTTGGTGAGCGTGCGGGGCAAGCTGTAAGCCAAAAGATGCGCGTAGGTCCCGGTAAAGCTCGCACGAGGCTCTCCTCCCGACGCGGAGCTCGGACGCCCAGTTTCGATGTGTAAGTGTCGCTGCTGCTGCTGCTGCTGCTGCTGCTGCTGCTGCTGCTGCTGCTGCTGCTGCTGCTGCTGCTGCTGCTGCTGCTGCTGCTGCTGCAGTGGGTGGTCCTTGCGGCCCCCACCGACCTCGCGCAGTCTTTGTTCGCGGGCCTTGGACCAGCTCTGGGAGGTGACAGCGGTGGTGGCGGCCTTGGTTTTGCGAGCGTCGACCTCGGCCTTGGCTTCTAGTGCAATTCCTGTTGCGGGCCCCGTGCCCCGGTCCGCGCTACCGTTGAGATTCTCTGCATCGCCGTCTCCGTCGTCCTCGCTCTCGTTGTCGTCCTCGTCGCCGGCCGTCGCCGCCCAGGACCCGCAACTGCACTGCTCGAAGAGGGACTCGAGCGCGTCCCCCTCGCGCTCCAGGAAGGCCTGCATGGGACTCGTTTTCCCGCGGAGGGCGCGAGGCGCGCGGGGGGGGCGACGGCAACGGCGACGGCAACGGTCCCTGCCCTGCCGTCCCTGGCGGGGCCCCGGCGCTCTGTCTGCCCCGCGCGCTCGCGGCAGCCCTTGCCGCCCGCCCGCGTCTGCCGGGTCGCAGGCACGCCGTTTGGAGACACCAAATGCAGACAGCTGCAGACGCGCGCAACAGTCAGTCAGTCAGTCAGTCAGTCAGTCAGTCGCGGTTATTTTGGCGAGTTGGTTGCAAGCAAGGCAAGCAAGCGCAAGTGGAGTTTCGGACATCGCCCACTTCAAGTTCGACAAATGTTGCCAGTATAGACGAGGAGGCCGACCGGTACCGGTCCTGTTTCCAGGGACAGAGCTGTCGACGCGGCGTTGGGCCTCAACTTTGCCCTTTCTTCGAGCATCGCCCTCGCGATCGATCTCTGGCACATGTCAGACAGAGCTCGCGTATCACAGCATGCGAGTGACGATGATGACGCTCTCTCTCATGATGCAGTGCAGTGCAGAGCAGAGCAGAGCAGAGCAGAGCAGAGCAGAGCAGAGCAGAGCAGAGCAGAGCAGAGCAGAGCAGAGCAGAGTAGTAACTACGGCCTCTGCGGCGGATGGCGAGGCAGAGAAAGCGGAGAAGAAAGAGGACCCACTCAACACCACGCAGACGACGACGGCGCCGCACGCGCCCGGCAGACGAAGCAGAGCCGAGAGCCACAGACGGCACAGGCAGAGTGAGAGACCAGACGCCGCAGAGGCAGCCTGGCGCACTGCCGGCACGGGCGCAACTCGAGGCGCAGCGCGGCGCCATCGAGGCGGCGGCGGCGGCGACGGCGGCACTGCAGCGGCATTGCAAATTGGGGCTCGAGACGCGCGCGCGAGCAGCAGCAGCAGCAGCAGCAGCAGCGGCGGCGGCAGCAGCGGCAGCAGCGGCAGCAGCGGCAGCAGCGGCAGCAGCGGCAGCAGCGGCAGCAGCGGCAGCAGACCTGACTCGCCGCGGGCCAGGGAGGAAAGCAAGAGGCGCAGAGAACGAAGGGTGACTCGCTGGGAGCCACAGAAGTCAAGTTGCGTGCGGGCAGAGCGCGAGAGAGCCCTGTAGCGGGGCGCGCACAGGATGTCAAAGAACGACGGAGGCATCGCGTTTGCGAGCGGACTCTTTGCGGGCTTCACGACGACCGTGGCGCTGCATCCGCTGGATCTCATCAAAACGCGGTTCCAGGTCGACGAGGGCACAATCAAGCATGGGTCTCTGCTGGACCGCTTTCGCGCGCGGCTGGACGGCGCCAGCCGCGCTGTCGAAAGCACAATCCTGACATCTCGCAAGATCCATCGTGAGGGCGGCCTTCGTGGACTTTACCGCGGGCTTGTGCCGGCCGTCGTGGGTTCGAGCGCGTCCTGGGGAATTTACTTTTTTCTGTACGAAAAGCTCAAGTCCACGGCGAGCGCATCGCTCGAGAATGGGGAGCGCTTGTCTGCGTGGCAGTATTTGGGCACGAGCGCGGCGGCCGGTGCAATGACCACGCTATGCACCAATCCTGTGTGGCTGGTCAAGACGCGCCTGGAACTGCAGACCCCAGGCAATGAGCCCTATCGCGGCTTCACGCACGCTTTTACCACGATTCTGCGCGAGGAGGGCCTCGCAGGCTTGTATCGCGGTATCGTCCCGGCTCTCATTCTTGTTTCGAATGGTGGCTTTCAGTTCATGGTGTACGAGGAGCTCAAGCACTCATTGGGAGACCGGACGCTTACAGCAGTGGACTATATGTTGCTTGGGGCGCTGTCCAAGTCCGTTGCTTCGACCATCACGTATCCGTACCAGGTGGTCAAGAGCCGCATGCAGCAGCATCGATCCACGTACACGAGCACTCTGGGCACCTTTTCGCGCATTATAGAGTCACAGGGCGTCTTTGGTTTATATCGCGGAATGGTTCCGAATCTCTTGCGGGTCATGCCTTCCTCGGCGATTACTTTCTGTACCTACGAGCTCACCAAGAGAGCCATGCAGGAGCGAAGCTCCTCTGAATCATAGGCATGGCTTTTCCTTTTTTTCCTTTTTGGTGAAGCCCAGAGACAATGATGAAGGAGCGAATTTCTCTGTCATTGAAGAATTGGCATTGACGAGCGCTGCACCTTGCCCATTGCTTGTTTTTTTGTATGCATTCGCTGTAGGTAGTCTCGTATTGCATCAGAGGTGGCTTGCAAGAGCGTCGTCTTGCACGCGCTGGCTGGAGAGATTCCTACTGGATGGGAACTTCTTTTTTCACAAGGCCACCGGCACCGTCCCCCTCAAGAACTAAGAAAGTGCCTGTATAACTAGCTAGTTATACCATAGCTACACAAGAGCGAAGTGTCTCCGCCACAAAGGGGGGAGAGCTTGGTAGGGGTCGAGGCGAGACAAGGCAAGGCACGTCACGACACGAGACGAGATTCGTGGATCCTTCAATCTTGAACGATGTTGATTAGAGTTCATCCAAGTGCGCGCGAAGGAGGTAAAACAGAGCCCTGCAGGCTGACTGGGCTCAATCGCGTGTTGATACATTCGGTCAAAGGCTCAAGAATGGTCCAGACTGGCCTAGTTGAGGTTGATGATGATTTCCTAGCCAAAAAATCCGTTCCGGTCGAGCGGAGCGAGCATTCATTTGTTTAGTAATAGGGTTTTTCCTTCCTTTTTGTGAATCCACAGTCCATCGTTCTGTTTGTCTGTTCTTCTGTCTGCCTCTCTGCCAGCCTGCTGACGGAGCAGCCTGCTGCTACATTCATACCGCTGGCAAGCCAGTCAGTCAGTCAGTCAGTCAGTCGGCAGTGGCATCCACCACAGCCACACACTGGTTGGAGCGCAACGGATCCATGACATCCGCCGCCGGCAGCGCGCGCACCACTGCTGCGGAGCGTCGTGGCACGGCGTCATGGCGCTTGGCGATGAGCATTGTATCGATTGATCGAAGGACCATGGTTGCAAGACTGGGTGGCTAGGCTACCAACCGGCTGACTGACAGTGAATATAGCTGCCCTGCCGGTCGGCCATCAATACCTATGGCCGCCATGGATCATTCATTCATTCGTTGCAGCTGAAACGGACCGCAACGGAATCCCTTTCGTGGTCGCTTACATTTACTGATTCCCTTCGCCGCGGCCCCTGCCCTGCGACTGGCAGTACCTAGCAGAAGGAGCAGCAGCTGCAGCAATCTGGACGCTGATAGCTATAGCTAGCTGTTCGCGGCGGTGGATCGTGCGTTCGAGCTGTTTGCAACATGCTGATGCTGATGCTGATGCCATGATGTCAGGGAGTGACGAAAGAAGAAGGAAGGAAGGAGGGAAGCGTCGCAAGGCTCCAAAGACTCGGAAGCAAGGCAGCGAGCTGGGCTGGGAAGGAGGAAGGAAGCAAGGAAGGAAGAGGCGCCGCTCACAGACAGACAGGTACTGGACAGTAGTGGCACAGCAGCACAACAGCAGCAGGCTCAGGCGTCGGTTGTCGCAGTCCAGCTCGCGGCCGCCAGGTTATCCCCATTTGCTTTTTTTTCTCGGCGGGAGAAGCGAATCCAACACACGGCGCGGCGCGGCATTGCGCAAAGGTACGCCTGCCCTGTGCTGCGCTGTCCTGCGCTGGTGTGGTGTGCCACTGGACCACCGCGCTGGACCACTGTATACTGCTCTGGACTGCGCTGCGTGGCCAAGTGCACTGCAAGTTGACAGTATTCACTGTCAACTTGCTGCTGCTGCTGCCGCTGCTGCTGCAGCTGCTGTAAGTGGACGTGCGGCCAGTGCGGCGCAGGCAGCGCAGTGCTCTCACATCATCACACCTCGTGCTACAGTGCTAATCATAAATAAAACATGTCCTTGCAGAGTTTCTTTCCCAACGGGCCTCTCCGCTTGAACAGCAGCAGCAGCTGCAGCAGCAGCTGCAGCAGCGCAGACGGTGGCTGGCCATGGCCACAGTGGCTGGCCACAGTGGCTGGTCGCAGGGCATTGCACTGCTGGCGACGCTTTCGCTGTCTCCTCTCCTCTGCCCTTGCTCTCTGTCGCGCGCGGGGGATCAATCCCTCGGCTACGTCGTTGCAGTCGGCCGGCCGACGACCTTGTCGCGCTCAGCCGCCACAGCTCGGAAGAAGGAGTCTCTCTCTGAAAAGTTGCTTGTTCTTGGTTGCACTTGCCTGTCTGGCTGCTTGGCTGGTGTCGCGCTCGCGTACGAACAGCCAGAGGAGACTCGGGAGCAAGGGAGACAGACAGACAGGAGGAAAACAGGAATTCCGAGTCCTCGCAGCCTGCGTCGAGACGGTCGAGAGCGCGGCGCGGCGTGGCGACGCGTCGCGGCAGCAGGCAGGAAGGAAGGCAGGCAGGCAGGCAGGCAGGCAGGCAGGCAGGCAAGCAGGCAGCTGCAGGCAGCAGCAGGCAGCAGCAGAGAGAGAGAGGCCAGGCGCGTCCAGGCCACGCGGGCGCGACGAGGAAGGACTCCGTCCATCCGTCCATCTCTCTCTCGCGCGCTCTGCATCGCGCGCATCCATTCCGCGCAGTGCGGCAGCGCGGCGAGGCGGCGAGGCGGCGAGGCGGGCGAGGAGAGCGGGGAGCAGCAGCAGACCCGAGCGAGCGCGAGGCGGCGGGAGCGGTCTGCGCAGACCGCCGCGGAGGCGCGCACGGCCGCGAGCGAACAGGCGAGCGAGCGAGGAGAGGAGAGAGAAGGCAAGGCAGGCAGGCAGGCAGGCAGGCAGGCGGCTGCGGCAGACTCAACTCAGGCAAACGTCGCGGACCCGGACGCGGACGCGGACTCGGTCTGGAGCTCGGACTCGGTCCAGGTCGCGCCCAGACCGCCGCGCAGACAGGCACTCGGCGTCGACGCCGGCCCGAGGCCCGCTGCCGCGCGCGCGAGGTCGCCTGCTCGTGCTGCGCGAGACGAGGAGGAAGGACCCCGGCAGACCGCCCCAGACACAGACAGACAGACAGACAGACAGACCGCCTGACAGAGCTTTAGACGGAGAGAGAGAGAGACAAGAGCGAAGAGCAGACAGAAGAAGAAGGAGAGGAGAAGGCGGATGCAGTTCTCGCGGTACAAGGCGCGCTACAATCCGCCAAGCCCCGCGCACGCCGCCGGCGCAGCAGGCGAGCAGGCGAACGCCAAGGCGAAGAGCGTGCCCGGGCGCGCCCGCGGAGGCTCCGACGCCGCGCACGAGCAGGAGGCCAAGGTGCAGAGGCACCCCGAGGACGAGGAGGTCGGCAGACGGGGAGGCAAAGCCGCCATGGCCGCGACCAGGAGCCCCGCCTCGAGCGAGCAAGCACGCCAGATGCAGCAGCAGCAGCAAGAGCAGCAAGAGAAGCAACGAGAGCAAGATCGAGAGCGAGACCGGCGCGATGTAGCGCCGCAGGCGACTCCCGGGAAGCCCGTCGAGCAGCCTGGCGGCGCGCCCAGCCAAGCCGAGTGGACCGGGATCGAAAACGTCCTGCTCAAGCACTTCCTCTTTGCAGGGACGGAGGCGAGCAAGATCCGGCGCGTCGCAGCGGAAATGACGCTTGTCACGCCAAGGCCAGGCCAAGTGATCGTCCGCGAGGGCGATGTCGGCGACAGCATGTATGTGGTCGAACAAGGCGAGCTCCACGTGAAGAGCTCCAACACGGGCCCCGACGCCGTCGACCGGCTCGGCCCCGGCCGCGTCTTTGGCGAGCTCGCGGTCCTCTATGACTCGCCACGCGCCGCCACGGTGACCGCGCACCTGCCCGGGACGAGAATCTGGTGCCTCAAACGAGAGGTCCTACGCAAGATGGAAGGAACATTCATGGAGGAAAAACTCGAAAAGCGCGCCGACATCCTCAGATCCATTCCCGAGTTCAAAGAATTCCCGGAAGACAAGGTCCGCCGACTCGCGTCGACCATGCAAGAGGAGATTTTCGACGCCGGGACTGCCATCTGTAGCGAAGGAGAATGTCTCATCACAGGTGTCAACGATAGCTTTTATGTAATTGCTGAAGGGTCGGCTGACGTCTTTGTCACCGTCGCCGCCGAGGCCCCCGTGCGTGTCGACGAAGAGCTCAAGGAGATCGATCCGACCCTCAATGGCCCCATTCCATCGAACGACGTCGGCGCTCTCATCAATCGCGCCAAGTTCGTCAGTGAGGTGGTGTCCAAGACGAGACGGAGACCGTCCATCAGCTCTGTGTCCAGCAACAATGACCATGAGGACGAAGACGAGAATGACGAACAGAACAGTTCTGATGACGCCGAAGACTCTGAAGATCTTCTTCCGATAGCCCCGCCGCTCCCCGGCCCAACGCAGAAAAAGGTGACGACCATGCACAAGGCGCAGTGGTTTGGCGAAATGGCTCTCATTAGCAACGAGCCCCGCACCGCCACCGTGATTGCAGCAGAACGAACTGTCTGTCTCACCCTCACGCGCAGCGCATTTGTACAAATTGTCAGTGGCACGACGCGTGTCTACAAGGATTTGACGCACAAGGCTGAAATGAAAAAGCAAGACAATCACGAGGCAATTTGCCGCAGCAGTCGCAACGACCTCGCTTCTAAAATGAATGCACTCTCGTGCCTCAAAGTTCAGCACGTCATTGGCGAGGGAGCTTTCTCGGTCGTGCGTGTCGCCACGATCAAGGGCACTGATTCCCAGGCCTTTGCACTCAAGACCATGAATAAACAGGACCTTGTAGACCGCAACCAGGTCATGCATGTCAACAACGAACGGTCCATCCTCCAGCAGTCCTCGCACCCCTTTATCCTGTCGCTCATCCGAACCTTTCAGACACCAAACCACATCTACATGCTTCTCGAGCTGGTCCAAGGTGGAGAGCTCTTTTCGCAAGTCATCGATAGCAAGGGGGGTCTTCCTCCCCGCAGCGTCAAATTCTATGCTTCTTGCATCCTTGAGGGTCTCTCGTATTTGCATCGCAAATTCATCGCCTACCGCGACCTCAAGCTCGAGAATCTCATCATCTCCAGCGAAGGATATGTCAAGATCATCGACTTTGGATTCGCGAAGCGGATCGAGCCCGGAACCATGTCTAACACGCTCTGCGGGACCCCGGACTACCTTGCCCCAGAGGCGGTCATGCGCAAGGGCCATAATCACACTGTCGACTGCTGGGCGCTGGGTGTCCTCATGTTTGAAATGCTAACGCAATTCTCGCCTTTTGCTGACCCTTCGGGCGAGGCGAACCAGATGGTCGTCTTTAAGCGCATCATTCATGGCCCCGATTGCGTTGATTGGCGCCTGTTGCAGCGCGCCTTTGCCAACGAGTCTCAGGATGAGGCTTACTTTATGCGGACTACTTTGCTCCGTCTCTGGGAGGCCAACCCGCATGACCGCGCACCGCTCATCAATCTCAAGGATGGAGATGACCCTGCACGTCTCTTTTTCCAGGACATTGACTTTACAAATCTCCGTCAGCAGACCATTCCTCCGCCCTGGAAGCCCAACGTCAAGTCAGCAAGCGACACTTCGTACTTTGACACGGATGCTTTTACGGAGTCTCGCGAGCCCCACACACTCTTCAAGCCCCAGACTCCAGAGATCGCCCACGCTTTTGATGATTTTTAGGCGAACGAGATGAGGTATAGGTACCCCTAGTAGAGAGAGATATATCTTTTGATGACGGAGATTCCTCAGAGGTCTGAAAGATTAGAAAGAAGAAGCTGATTTCAATAAACTTAAAAAAAATTCCGTTCCGTGGCTTGCACGAAAGGTAGTTTGATTGCTTCTCACGCTGCTGCTCGGAGAAAGCTTTGGTGTAGTTCAATATTCTGGTGGGTTTCGGTTCTGCCGGCTTCTGGCATCGACGTTTGGTCGCTGCCAGGTCTGTTCGGCTCAGTGGTCCCAGGGTCATGACCCTGGTCCATTTCTGCTATGTAGGTCTATGTCTATTTTGGATGTACACACCGAATGCACCCGGCGTGTTGTGCACGCGCGACGTCTTGTTCTTGCGTCGTGTCCTTCCGGCGTTTGTCGTCGGGTGTCTACCTCTCTTATAGCAGTTAATCGCCTGGCATCAGGTCTATGGGAATGTCCACTTCATTATTGTGGATCAATAATCTTAGACATTCTTGGATGTCGTTGCCTTGCTTTATTTTCTTTTTACAAAAAATGGGTCTCGGGATCGGAAAAAGGAGGGGGGGGGGGGCATCTCGGCAGTCCATGCCACTTGCCACGTTGTTAACGATGAAACCGAGTTTGCAGAGAACGACGCGCACCCTCTGATACACGAATTATCGATACATGCACGCTTGTACTTGAGAATGGCGAGAGGGATTGTTGACAAAGTGAGCACGTCTCGATGTTACCACTTCTGCTATTACGGACAGGAAAGCAGCGCGAATCATACTTTGCACAAAGCTCTGCGTTAGCTTTCGAGGTGGCCGATTCGATACCTCAAGAAATAACCCCCCGAGCAATCGACCACTCGAAGCAATACGGACTCATTGCCAATCCAGGAACACCATGTTTCCATTTATTTTCGCAGTAATATCATGCGAAAGAAAAGGCGTTCTACTTTGAAGAGCTGAGAACACTTTGCAGCACAGACACAGCGCAGCGCAGCTTCGATATCCAGTTTGAAGTCAGAGCAACAAGACAAGACAGCTAAATCCTTCTATCTTAGTTTATAAATGACTGCAACCCCGACTTTGCTCAGCAAGGAATGAGTCGAATTCCCCCGCTTCCGTAGTTCAATGGTAGAACGTCACGTTGTGGCCGTGACGACGGTGGTTCGATTCCGCCCGGAGGCAGGTTGACTCATTCTTTCTTTCTCTCAAGCTTTCGCTTCCGTAGTTCAATGGTAGAACGTCACGTTGTGGCCGTGACGACGGTGGTTCGATTCCGCCCGGAGGCAAGTTTTTTTTTCATTTTTCCTTCTTTTTTTCCCGATTCTTCTTTACGCCCACTTCAAGTTGGAGAGGAGGCATTTACGCATCATCACGATTCTTCTCTTTTCGCTTTCCATTACCTTTCCCCTCTTCCTAACCTTGTTCACGTCCTTTCCGGCAAGCAGAAAAGCCGCAAATTGTTTTCTTCTTGCATCGTAAGAACACAAGTTTGGAGGAAATAATAAAAGAAATCAAGGGACGTCCCAGAATTTTCAAACCGAATGTGCCGGCTTTCCTGTATACTACCACCTACTGCCATAATGAATTGCTGAGGGTGAAAATGATGTTTTCTTGCTTTTACAAAAAGCCGGGTTTTGAAGCATTTGCGCATCGCGTCCTTCCCCTCGCATGCGAATGTGCAAACACCTCAAACCTATAAGAATGATACTGCATCGCAGCGTTTACATGGACGCTGGCTGCGGCGCCATGGCGACAACGCCACATGCGACACGGCCACCAGCGTTGCCTGTCTTGAGGGACTCGTCGTTGTTGCCCTGGCCGAGGTCATCCTCGCCAGCATGGACGACCACGGCACGGCCAATAATGGACTGCGGGCCTTCAAGCGGGATTTGCTTGTCTGTAATGTCCACCACAGCCTTGCCGCTCTCGTCAGCAACGATGTTGCCCAGGTCACCAGCGTGACGCACCTCGGACGTCGGCCCGCCGTGAGTCTTTCCATGCGGGTTGAAGTGCCCGCCCGTGGAGGCGCATCCGTTCGAAAGGTCGCCCCACATATGGATGTGGAACCCGTGATTGCCAGGCTTGAGTCCGCTGATCGTGCCAGTCACACGGGTCGCGCTCCCGGAGCTCGAGAACTCGACGGTGCCCTCGACGCCATCTCCGCTCCGAAGCACGCAAACGGCGCGACCGCTCATGGTCTTTCCTTGTTTTTTCTTTCAACGAATCCTGCGAGATCGAATTGCGTCCGTCAGTCGTCAAGCCTTACGCGGGTGGGACGCACAGAGAGAGAGAGAGAGAGAGAGAGAAAGCGCGCGTGCGCCGCGGCACATATCGCGTTGTCATGCATCCTGCCGGTCATCTGACGGACAAGAGCACAGCGGTGTTGATTCGATACCGCCAAGACCAGGTCGTCCCGACCCTTCGATTGGACTTGGTCTCTCTCATCACGAGCGCCTCGGCCCAAACAGGCGGCCGACGGGTGTCCCTGCTCCTTCCTTCGTCCCGACAGCGCGCCACCCCTTCCCGCCTCGCGGTCTCCCTTGCGGCTGCCGCGCGCGAGGTCGCCTGGACGTACTCTGCTTGCTCTGCTGCTCTCTGTCTAGCAGTTCCAGGTCTGCTGTCGTGAGTCACAAGAGTGCGTTCGCCTACCTAGGCTAGGCAGAGAGAGAGAGGCGAGGGAGGAACTCGAGGACCAGCAGCTGGGCTAGATGCATGCGCAGCGCAGCGCAGCGCAGCGCAGCGCAGCGCAGCGCAGCGCAGCGCAGCGCAGCGCGGGCCGAGCAAGCGCGCTCTCCGCTGCGCGCCTCCCTCGACCCCTCCCTCGCGCCCCGGCAAGCAAGCGAGCAGGCAAGCAAGCAGGCAGGCAAGCAAGCCAGCCGAGCCAAGCCAAGCCAAGCCAAGCCGTCTGGGTCGGGCGGACTGGCGTGGCGAGCGTGGCTAGCTCACCTTCTCTGTAGGCTAGTTAGGATAGCAGCCCGCCCGGCTGGCCGAGCACAGCAGAGCAGAGCAGAGCAGAGTATGCATGCATGCCATCGCTGCTGATGCCCGGCATGCCCCGTCGCCTCGCTCTTAGGCCTAGCCCATCTCGCACCGGCAGTGACCGGTCCGTCCGTCCGTCCGCCGCGCGCCACGCCCTGGCTGCCCGGCAGGCAAGCAAGCAGGCAGCCTGAGAGACAGGCGCTCAGAAGTTGTCGATCGATCTGGGTATGAACCTGAGGAACGAGGGCAACCCTTTTTGGAGGCTCCAGAATGCGCACCGTTTTGGGTGCCTCGAGTTTTTGTCGAGCTAGCTGTGCCGCGCGACGCGCATCATCAGCCGGGAGACAGCAGAGAAAGAACAACTCGAGCAAGCTGCTCGAGAGAGCTGCGCCGCCGCGACGCAGCGTTGTACGCCAAGAACGAAGCGACGACGGCGCTCGGGCTGGCTACGACAACTGACTGACTGACTGACTGACTGACTTGGCTTGACAGTGGTGAGTGTCGCTCGCATCCCGCCGGTGCTGCCAGGCTGTGCTTGCTCGCCTGCCCGCCCGCCCCGCGCGCCGGACCCAACGACGCGCAGCAAGTAAGACACAGCGTCGCGCCGCACCGCACCGCAGCGTGCAAGTCACTTCTCCTCCGCCCCTTTACAGCGTGCGGGCGTGAAGGAGCCAGACAACACGAACGACCACCTGCAGCAACAGCAGCAGCAACAGCAAGAGGAGAGGAGAAGCACCATGTACCCACCTCCTCCAGGCAGCAGCCACGGCGGCGACGCCGGAGGCTATGGCCAGCAGCAGCAATCGGGCATGCCAAACATGGCTGGCTTTCAGAACATGGCCAACCTTGCCGAAAACCCAATGCTGCAGTCCGTCGCCAAAGAGAACTTTCTGCAGATGCAGGCCCAGCTCACAAACAAGTACATGCCCGGCGCGAGCTCCTTTTGGAACTCGCTACGGTATTACTTCCACGTAGACAATCGTTACGTCATTCGCAAACTCGGTCTGCTCATCTTTCCCTGGCGTCACCGCCAGTGGGCCCGCATTCGCTTCAACGACGAATCCATGAACAACGATCCTTCTGCGCCACGCACGATTGATTTCGCGCCCCCCATCGGCGACGTCAACGCACCAGACCTCTACCTCCCGACAATGGCCTCCATTACCTACATTCTCTTTATTGGCCTGCTCAAGGGCACCACCAAGTCCTTCAATCCGGACGTGCTCCAAAACACCTTTAGTACGTGCACACTAGTGCTCATGGTAGAGATTGGGGCCATGAAAGGAAGCCTTTACTCGCTCCCAGGGGGCGCTGATGTCAAGCCTGCACTGCTTGATATGGTCGCCTTTGCCGGGTACAAATACGTCCTCGTGGCACTCAACCTCTTTATCGGCATTTCCCTGGGACGTACTGTCTACAACGTCGTCATGTTCTACCTCTGTCTTTGCATGGCATTTTTTGTGTACCGGACCATGGAGCAAGCCGTTCCTGCCCCAGCGTACGAGGACACAGGCCACAAGCGCCGTCTCTACTTTCTCGTGGCTTGCGCAGCGCTGCAATTCTTGACAATCTTCTTTCTCGGTTTCACTCGCGACCTTGGCGAAACCACTTTTCCTGGATTTCCTTCCATGCCTGCATTTGGAGCAGATGATGAGTATGCAGATGATGAAGCCGATGTGTGAAAACGCTGACGAAGAGAGCAGCGATTGACAAGATAGGAAGCATTTAACTTTGAAGTACAAAGAATTACTGTAGACAGACGGACACACTCTCTTCTTACTCAAATATTCGACTTTTTCTCTCCATTCTCACATGTGCGCTAGTTGAAGGTGTATGCATTCTTGAAGAACATGGTTCGAGAGATCTTTTTCGGATGGAAGAAAGAAAAGTCCCATTTTTGTTAAGAGCACCACAAACAAGATCTTTTCCTTCCATTATTGAAGCCAATCATGCGGGAATCTTGCTGTTCGTAGCAACATGATACGTAACGTTTGTCGTGAAACTTTGCATGAGACGCTGTTACGATGATTTTGTGGATAGAGGACTGTCAATCGCACCACCATCCTCCCGGCTGTTCTGATGAAAGCACGAGCTTGCAGAGAACATCTGCTTGGAAATACAATCGCATCTAAGCATGACGCACGGATAGGCTGATCCATGAAGAACTTCATCGGTTTGATTGTGTTTTCAAATTGCGAAGGGCAAATGGATTGCTCATTGAAAGGACTACGTACACATTAAGATCGCAAGGGCAATTTCGGGTCTGGTAAGACAAAAGCTGATTTGCTGATGGAGTTCGATGTTCTCGCCACCTTTTTGAAAAGCTTCGTCCAGAAGACGAAGGGAAGAACTCGATTACCATCAATCTCTCGGCCATACTAAGCCTACTTCACGCAGCGAGCGCTCTTCGAATTTCCTTATTGTCGCATGAGCCAGCCGTGGCTCTCTGGATAGAAACGATGTTGGCGCGCCGGGCCTACAAGAGACTAACTACCCATGACTGCCAAATTGATCTCACGACTTGTCTGGCGCTGCTGTTTGCTTACGATCCCTCCGTTTCCCAGAAGAGTAATGCTTGCTTGCTTCCTTTCGCTCCTCGTCGCAAGGAACGATGCATTCATTATTCATTACGAACGAGCTTTAAAGTAGTCCAAAGACGTCGAATAGCATCAAGAATGAGGTCTAGCGAGAAATTAAGGTGTCCCATCAATATACAAACGCTCTCTTAAACGCACAAGTGTGCCTGCAGTCGACTTCTTCTCCAGATCATCAAAGGCAATCGATCGAAATTGATACAAAACTTCGCCAGGCGGTTTTCGGTCTCAAATACCTCAAATAAAAAGCAGACCAGCCTTATTCGAGACTCTACTCAAGAGCGCTGCAGAATCGTTAAGTTCATTGATTTTTTAGACTCCAAGCTGTCAAATTCAGATTCTGAGACGACTTCGCGTGAAGCGCCCGTGCAGCGCCCGTGCAGCAGACTCACACGCGCCCAAAGCTTATCAGCGGTCAAATAGATGTCAGATCTGAATAAAACTCCCCCTCTATATTTATGACACCAAATTTCAGCTTTTCATACTACAAACATCTTTCCAACATCATTTTTGAAGGCGTAATTCTCTAAATAGTCATGAGAGTTGTTTTCATTCTCTCAAAAATAAATTGAAAATATGGCCAAAATTAATTCTTTGAAAGTACAAATTAAGTCAATAAATTAAATTATGTTGAATATATACAAAAATATGATTTATAAATTGGTACAAAAACCTTTTTTTGCTTGTTTCTCGATTTATTTTGAGCAATACAAGAAAACAAGACTTTGTTAGTATATATTTTGTGATAAAAATAGAGTATACTATAATGAAAATAGTGAGACTTTTATCAGAGTCATGCCGCGCCACACTGCAACGCAGTTTGCCGCAACGCAGTTTGCCGCAACCCAGCTTGCCGCAACGCAGCTTGCCGCAACCCAGCTTGCTGCAACCCATTTTGCAGCCTCGCACGCGAGATGGCTGGTCTGGATTGATTCCTTACCTCTAACTCAAAATACAAGACATCTTTCACGTCTCTCTTCTGATTGTCCGTCTGCGTGCTCGCTAGCCTAAGCGAAGGCGCGTGAGCACCGGCGGCAGCGCCGCGCGTAGAGCCGTGGGGACGCCCACGAGCCTACGCGCGCGCCTGCCTGCCGTCGGTGGCTGGAAAGCGATCAAATAGGATCATTGATTGCTCATTGCTGTCTTGGCTGCAGACAAGGCTAGCAAACCAGCACTGTACAAGAGTCGTTGACTCATTCGTGTGCACCAAGTACTCATCCCAAGGCTTGGTTGCCCGACAACC
>BGKB01000027.1:459449-492879 GCA_003116975.1 Aurantiochytrium sp. KH105 | reverse complement strand
TATCAGAGTCATGCCGCGCCACACTGCAACGCAGTTTGCCGCAACGCAGTTTGCCGCAACCCAGCTTGCCGCAACGCAGCTTGCCGCAACCCAGCTTGCTGCAACCCATTTTGCAGCCTCGCACGCGAGATGGCTGGTCTGGATTGATTCCTTACCTCTAACTCAAAATACAAGACATCTTTCACGTCTCTCTTCTGATTGTCCGTCTGCGTGCTCGCTAGCCTAAGCGAAGGCGCGTGAGCACCGGCGGCAGCGCCGCGCGTAGAGCCGTGGGGACGCCCACGAGCCTACGCGCGCGCCTGCCTGCCGTCGGTGGCTGGAAAGCGATCAAATAGGATCATTGATTGCTCATTGCTGTCTTGGCTGCAGACAAGGCTAGCAAACCAGCACTGTACAAGAGTCGTTGACTCATTCGTGTGCACCAAGTACTCATCCCAAGGCTTGGTTGCCCGACAACCACTCCAACACTTTGATGAATATTCTTAATTCTGGCGAAGTCATTGATGAGTGAGATAAGTAGATTTACATCATGTGACTTAGATTTAGGCACAAATGGAATGCTGGAATACCTATGCATCGATTAATCGAGTGAAATATGCGCCAAGGCGACTCTAACGACAGGGATGCACCAGAACGATTTCAGTGAAATATCTCCGGTTCTCTTTCGCTCGATGTACTCAGCTAAGAAGTAATTTAGAAGTCTCGGGGAGTGAAGTGCTATCGACGTTTCCAAAAACAATGTGTAGGGCTAGCCTATGCTAGCTGTAAAGAGTCTCTATCCTCCTTGCTTTGTCGATTGAACGACAGCCCCGCTTCTGATGGGTGGGCTGGGGGCTAGTGTTGCGAAAGAATCGACTTACCTACTCTGTGTGTGTCGTGTGGATGCTATTGATACACGCATCTAAGATATCTTTTTGCAACCTCGATCAAGCGATGTCTTGCCGGGAGGAGAGAGGCAGGCAGGCCGGCATCGCAGAATGGTGGTACGTAGAAAATGAATCAAAGCAGAGAAAAAGCCATGTAGGCGACTGACAAGACTGATTCAATTGTCGAAGTTCTGGATCTAGGGAGGCATGCATTCACTGAGTGCTTTCTTTGAAAACGGCCGTGACAAGAGTTGATTGGTTGCATTGCAAGCAAGTAGAATCTCACCAACATTCCTCACTTTTTCTGGCGAGCAAAGAAAGCACCGCAAATGAAGGTGTTGCTTTCAGCCAGCCAGCCAGCGAGCGAGTGAGTGAGCGAGCGAGCGACGTGCTCCTTTGTTCCCCTATTTGTCCGAATTCACTGCTCAGAGAGATAAATAAAGAGCGAAGGGGAACACGATATTGCGCATCTTCACAAAAGTGGCCCAGGCAGAAGGAATGCAGAACGCCAATGGCAAGAAAAGCATAAAATTCACTCATGAATGCTTAGAACACTGTGCAACTGAATGGATGTTAGTGTGGTCATGGGGCTACATTTTACAATAAAAGTCACTCTAAAGCTGAATTGCGAAAGTTCGAAAAAATGGTCATTTTGATCGAACAAGCACGCGAGCCAAAGCTGCAATGATGCCGATATTGACGACGAAGAAAGCGATGCCAGCAAGCCAAATGCGGAAAAACGTATTGCGCGCCTTGAACTCGAGAAGGTAAGCCTGGGCCAACCAGGCGCCCTGCGCAAATAGCCACACGAGAGCCGCACCAACGACGACGGACAAGGAGAGTCGCCCTTGCGCACGCAGCGTCGACAATGGCACGGGGATAAGAGCAGTATACCATGTAAAGTACTGTGCCGTGCATACTTTGTTGAATGCCACAAATGCCATCGTCTGCAGACACATGCAGGCGATGAGGTCCTCCCGACGGTGCAAGGCTGCGACAAGCGCGCCCTGTGCCACGAGCTGTGGCAAAAAGGCGGCAAGACCCATTACAAATCCTGCCGGAGCTCCATATTGGAGGTACAGCGAATAAAAGTAGACCGAGAAGTTGTGACGATTGTCGGTGCGCACGAGATGATACAAGTAAGTCTCATACGCAAAGGTGAAGCCGTACAAAGCATAAAAGAATGCAGCAAGAGCCAGAAAGATGCCTCCACTGACAAAAGCAAACGTGAACAGCTTTCGAGGTTGCTGCCAGCCGATGCAGAGCAGAAATGCAGGCGCGAAAACGATGGGGAAGATTCGCACGTGCACTGCCAGTCCATAAAAGAGTGCGGCTTGCACCCAGCGATCCTCCAGGGCGCCGAGACCTGCACGTAGCACGAGCAAACACACCACCGCGTCCGCGTTGCCGCGTGTGGAAATGTTCACCGAGTACGGATGAAAGAGCCACAAGCAGGCCCACGCTTTGGCTGTCGCCTCGGGCAGCTTTTGCCGGCAAAGGATCTGCACCAGGGTCTGCCCAACGCCCAGGTCGCACAAGGCAAAGAGGACTTTGCCAAATGCACGGAAGCCCAAGACATTGGGCACCAATGCCCATGCAAGCAACGGCGTGTACCTATATGTGCGCCTGGCAAAGGGTGAATCGCCCTTGGCAACGGCTGCGGCAGCATCGGTAAACACGTGGTAGTCTACATCAGTGTATTTGACGACGACGTGTTCATCATGCCAGTCCGCGTACGCAATAAGTGCCAGCCGCAGAGCGAGCGCCGTGCCCAGGACGGCCGCCCACCTTGTCGTGACCACGGTGGCCCATCGTTCTTGGACCGCGCCCATCCCCTCGTTCGCTCGAGCTCTCTCCAGCTCGCTTTGACCGGCCAGCGAGTGAGCAGAGGTCACGAACGGCACGTCGGCGAGGCGCCTGCCTGCCCGCCCGCCCTGCCACTTCGCCCTGGCAGCTACGCCGGCTGGCTGGCTCGGCCTTCTCGCCCTGGGGCTGGCAGCCTCGTAGCTTGTCAGCTTGCAACGACGCTTGCGAGCTCTTCGTCGCTCTCCCCGCGCTCGCTGTCGGCCCTGCAAGGACGGCGGGCTAGGTTATTATTAGGTAGATTGTATGTAGTAGGCCAGCGAGGCAGGCCAGCGCTCCCAGCGTCCCACCTGGCTGCAAACGTCTTGGCGAGTCTGCGCAAGCATGCGAAGAGTCTGCCCGCCGCAGCCAGCCCTGGATAGACGCAGCGTAGGAGGTAGGCGAGCACCGATTGCACTGCAGCGTTGCTCGTTGTGTTCGTGCGCGACGTCGTGACACCTGCCTGCTGCAGCTGCTGCAGCTGCTGCTGCTGCTGCTGCTGACAAGTGTGAGCGATCCTCCCGGGATCGTTTTGATCGACCTCTTCGCTCCTCGATCCTCGATCCTCGGTCCTCACATGTCAATCCTGTGTCGTGCCGCACAGGCTGCCAGATGCCGGGGCCAGCGTCAAGCTCTGCTCTGCTGCTGTGCTCTCTCTGCTGTGCTCTCTCTCTCTGTCTGCTTCCTGCTGACAGTGAGTGAGTGTCTCATGAAGTCTAAGTCCGACTGCGGCAAGTCCAATCCTAGAGAGTCGAGCAGAAACCAAGCAGAGAGCGAGAGCCCCGCCAGTCCGGCAACGCAGCAGAGCAACCCGCGCGCAGCGAGCAATCCAGCAACCCAGCAAGCAACCCAGCAAGCAGCCCAGCAAGCAGCAAGCAACCCAGCAAGCAACCCAGCAAGCAACCATGGCCGGAGACGACGAACTGGTTCGCTTTGAGCGCCGCGGGCATGTGGCCATCTTCACCCTCAACAGGCCCAAGGCCATGAACGCGGTCTCCGGAGACCTCTCCAAGCGCATGGAGAGCCTTATGGAGGACTTCGAAAAGGACAACGACCTCTGGATCGGCATCCTCGCCTCATCGCACGAAAAGGTCTTTTGCGCAGGCGCAGACCTCAAGGCCATCAACGCCGGCCAAAGCATCGAGACCCCCAAGGGCGGCTTTGGCGGCTTCGTCCACTTTCCTCGCACGAAGCCCATGATTGCAGCCGTCGATGGCTTCGCGCTTGCCGGAGGCTGCGAGCTCGTGCTCACGTGCGATCTCGTCGTCGCCTCTACCAAGGCCAAATTCGGCGTGCCCGAGGTCAAGCGCTCCCTCGTCCCGGCTGCCGGTGGCATGTTCCGTCTTCCCCGCAAGCTGCCCCAAGCCATCGCCATGGAACTGCTTCTCACCGGAGACCCGCTCACCGCGGAGCGCATGTACTCGCTGGGCTTTGTTAACGAGCTCGTCGAGCCTGGCCAGGTCGTTGAAGCCGCTCTCAAGCTTGCCAAGCGCATCGAGATCAACGCTCCGCTCGCAGTCCGCAAGGCTCGTGAGATCGCTCTCCAGACTGTCTACGGCTCCGACGCCGATGCCTGGAAGGCTTCGTCCGAGGGAATGCGATTTCTCGCCAAGACCCCGGACTTCAAGGAGGGTCCGCTCGCCTTTATTGAGAAGCGCGCCCCGCGGTTCACCGGCAAGCTCTAACAAGGAAGCTCTCCAATTCACCAAGCCACAACAACAACAACAACAACTTTACATAATCAATCTCATCATTATCATCTGTCAATCCTTTTGCCGCATCACTCTTCTTCTTCACAACATGTCCTTGCATCTATAAATTGTCCCGCCCGACCCACTTCATTTGGGTTTCTTTCGCTTCTCTTCATCGATCTGTAGGCACAAAAAGATCGATCTCGCGAGCGAAGAGAAGGAAAGAGACTTTTGCAAGTTCCTTACGATAATCTTACTTTCGAACTATAGAATTCATCAGAATCGTGGGCACAGATGGCGGCGCAGCACAGCAATGCAAGAATACAACACAACAGTCACCCAGGCTTATTGCAAGACGTGTGTGAACCGCGAAGACACGGACCGTGGCGATGCATGACCTGTCTTAGATGAGGAAGAAGACGTGAACATGGTGGAGGAGACCGAGGCGGAGGACCTCGACATCATCAGCGAGCGCGCCTTGCGATCAATCACCGCAGACCGCTCCAGCAATCGCTGCACGTCTCCAAACGATCGAGCTGCGGTGGAGACCCCAGAGCGCAAAGAGTGCGTTGGAGACGTGGGAGGCGCCGGCGCAAAGCGAGGCGGGGGAAGCGGAGCAGACGTCAGCTGCTCTCGCAACGACTTATTCGTCAGCCGCTCTTGCTGCAGACGAGCACGGAGTTCCACCTGGTCGCTCTTGGCACGTTCAATCCCCCGCTGAAGCTCCTCGCGAGCTTCCTGATGCGCTCGAGAAAGTCGAGATATCGCATCCTGATGCTGTTCCGATTCGGTCTCGAGCGCGCTACGAGCCTTTTGCACTTCCTGCTGGAGCGAATCGACTTCGCGACGGGCAGACTGCAACTGCGAGGCAAGACTCTCATTTGCACTTGCGCCCATGCACGCGGCAGTCTGTGCATCACGAATTGCAGACACAAGTGCCGGCACCCCGATCTTCACGCGTCGTTCTTCGTCAAGGAGATCGTCGGCAAGCTCGTTCGAGAAACCGACTTCTGCGCGCAACGTAGCAACAACACTCGCGAAACCGCCTTGCGCGCGGTCGAGACGCTGCGTCAGCTCGGCCAGACGCGCATCCCGGGCCTCGACGCGTCCCTGTGCGCTTTGCGTCTCCCGTCTTTCTGCTTGCATCTGGACCTGCGCGTCCCGAAGGCTTTGCTCTGCTTTATCCAAAGCGGCTTCTTTCGCTGCCAAGGACACAGCGAGGGCGTCAAGCTTTGACTGTGTCTCAGCGAGACGCTGATTCTGCTTTCTCAACATCTCGTCCCGATCCGCTAGTGCACGCTGCGAGCTGTCCATGACCTCGGCCAGCTCACGACGCGCGGCCTCGGCTTGCTCGTTCGCCTGCGCAGATATCAAACTCCCCTTGGCCTCGGCCTCGGCGGCTGCCTTTGCCTCGGATCTGCGCGCACGCGAGCACAAATGACGTTCCAACTCCCCGCCAAGGCGAACGAGATCCCGATGGCCCTCATCGAGAGCACGCTGCACCTCACGCCCCACAGGTTTAATTGCTGCTCGCAAATCACGGCAGCTGTCGACTGCCTTGCCGACCTTTAGACGCTCCGTACGCTGCTGACGTTTAATTGACGCAAGACGCGTCTCGAGCGCCTGGGCACGACTGCGAGCCTCTTCAGCCTCTTGCTGAGCCCTGTGTAACGCGGTGCGAAGAGACTCGATTTCGTGCGAAGCGGCAACCGCCCGGGCGTCCAGAGCCTGCGCATTACCCGAAACCTGCGCAGCAGCGGCCTCGAGACTTGCGCGAGACGTCTCAAGACTTGCAATCTGGGACTCGAGCTGTTTTCGCTGTGCGTCCGCCTGAAGACGAAAGAGGTCGAACTCGTGCTTAGCAGCAACCAGTTGCTTCTCCTTGTCTGCAGTGGCACTCGCTAGCGCTTCGCCGAGGGTCCGTTCACGCTCTGCCTCGAGAGCAGCAATGCGAAGCGCCGCTTCGCTCGCTGCTTCTGCGGATCGTGCTTCGAGTTGACGATTTTCCTCGCGCAGCGAAGACTCCAAATTAGTTCTGGCCCGCTCAGCTTCGAGAGCGCGCATCTGAAGACTCGCGATTTCGGCGCGCGCGACATCAAGTTCCGTCGTTACCTCGGCCCGAGCGCCTTTTCGGACCTCTGCGCAGGCACGCTCTGCAGCCACGCGGCGCTCGCGCTCCGTCGTGGCGACCTCCCGAAGGCGGGCAATATTGTGCAAGGCCTGACGCAGCTGACTGGCGTGCGTCTGGCGCGCCTTCTTGGCATCCTCTGCTTCCTTGCGAAGTGCCACGGCAGCACGGCGGTCTGCTTCAAAAGCGGACTCTAGATCCTGATGCTCGCGTTGGAGCTGGGCCAACTGCGTCTTGAGCAAATTGTTTTCCTGATCCATCGCGTCAGCGGCGGCCGCGTGAACGCGAGAGGCACGATCCTCAACCTCGGACAAGGCGCGTTCCCGCGTGCGTTCCGAGCGTGAGAGCGCGTCCTGCATTCTATGCTCCACTTCGGCGCGAGCATTCGCGACCTGCGAAGCTAAAATCTGTTCGTGTTGCTCGAGAGAAATGTGGTCCTTGACAATGGCGTGCAGACGCGCAGTCACTGCGCGTTCTACACGCTCTGCCTCGTCATGCTGGCGCTCGACCTCTGACCGCTGCGCCTGGAGCACGTGCTCGAGCTCCTTTTGCTTTGCGTCCAAAAGCCGCTGAAACTGCGCTTCTGCTTGCTGCTGGTGCTCACGGACTTGGCGCTCCTTCTCGCCTTCCCACTTGCTACGTTCTGCCTGCGCGCCTTGAATCGCAGCTGCCATTTGCTCGCGAGCATCTTGGAGACGCGCAGCGTGCTCAAGCTTCGTTTCTTCAAGTCGTTCCTGGACTTGCTTGCGTTTGCTCCTTTCATTCTCAACCTGCTGTGCTAACGTTTGACGCAAGGTGTCCACTTCGTGTCGAGCCGCGCTCTGGGCCTGGTCCAGTTTGGCCTCGAGTTCTTCGATGCGACGGTCCCTCTTCGCAGCAAGTGCAGCAGCCTCCTCAAGCTCGCGCTGAAGCTTTTCGTTGGCAGCACAGACGGCCTGTCGCGCATCTTCAGCCTCGCGCGCACGAGCGCGACGGTTCTCCTCTTCCTGTGCTGACTCAGCGCGCGTTGACGCAGCAACCGCTTGAAGTTTCGACCCGAGAGCCAGGTACTGCTGCCGAAGCTCCAGACGCTCTTCCTCGCTTCTTGCGAGAGCCTCGCGAGCCACTCGTGTCTCAGCCTGCAAACCTGCATGCCGACCTGCCTCGGCTTGGAGACGTGCCTCGAGACCTTTGATCGCTTGCGTGGCCTCGCTAAGCTTGTCTCGAAGCATTTTCACTTCTCGAGCTCGGGATTCGCTTTCCTGGCGGCTTCGCGAACTCGTCGTTGACTTGGTGCGTTCATGCAAGTGAGTGAGCTTATTGAGAGCTTGAACAAGACGTGCACCCCCATTCCCTTCGCCTCCGCTTTCGCCCTCGCCCTCGAGTTCATCGAGAATATCCAACGTATCGCCCATCGAGCCGTCAGGGTCCCCGCTCGTAAATTCAAGTAGTACGGAGGCATCGGCGCCATTGGCAAAGCCAGCAGCGCTCGGAGCAAAGTTTTCCATGTTGCTTGCATTCAAAAAGTCAGCGCCCCCTGGAGGAAGAGCGCTGCGAAAGAGTGCATGGCGCAAGCGGCGCAAAGCCTGGCGCATGGCGCGATGCTCTCTTTTCCGAGCATCGCGAACCTTTGCAAGATCTGCCTCCAACGCGCCCATGCGCTGTCGGGTTGCGCGCTCTGCCTCGCTCAGCTCGTGAAACTGCCGACGAGCAAGCGTCTCCGATCGGCCCGATTCTGACCGCGCGTCGACAAGAGCAGCTTCGCGCTGAGCCAGCTGGGCTCGCAGGCGGGACACTTCGCCCGAGGCCAGGCTCAAATCCTCGGCGAGCTGATCAATATGCGCCTCTCGCTCCGCCTCGAGGGCTTCATTTGCAATTTCCATGGCCCGTGCAGGGGCAAAGGGAGCCGTGGTAGCTTCTGATTTCATATTTTGCAAAACAGGGTCGGTTTGCACGAGGACCTGGACATCTCGAGCGCATCGGGTCAGTTCTTCGAGTCTGCGCTGGTAGATGCGCTTAAGCGTGGCGTATCGCTCACGAAAGGCAATCTCTCCTGCGTTCACATTCTCGCTCGGTACTACACGCATTGTGGTGGTCGTCGTGGTCGTACTTGCGGCCGTCGATGAAGTTCTTCTTCTCCTGCCGTGGGTTCCCATGGGCGCGCTGCTTGCGCATGACGACTTGGCTTCTTCTTCATCGTCGTCTCCGTCATGATGACTTCTTCTTGCGCCAACAGGTCTTTTTCCACTGGCGTCCACGTGCCTCATACCCTGCCGGCGGCGATCCAAGTCTGAGAGCGCGTTGGCGTCGTTCTCGACAACCGAGAAACCGCCGCTCCGCATCTTTCTCGTCCTCGTCCTCCTTGTTCTCCTCTGGCAGCTGCTCCAGCTGCTAACGTTCTTGCCTGCCGCCTGTCCGTCAGGCTGCGCGGCGTCGGCCTCGCAGCACGCCGCGCGTCCGGCCGCCGCTGCAGCTGGCCGGCCTGCCGCGCCCGGCCAAACGGTCTGCGCGCGTCGCGGTCGCTGCTGCTCTGCTCACTACGTGCCTGCTGTGCGAGTGCTCGGAGGCTTTCCTTCTTGCTCCTTTCCTTCTCTCTCCCTGTTCTCCTCTGCATGCCAGTTGATCCGTTGCGGACAAATTGCGTTGCGGACATCTGGAGTCGCTCGCCCGCGAGCGACGCAAAATACTTCTGCAGTAACCCCTTTCGAGGGAGGCGAAATTGTTGAAGTCGGGGGACCCTGGGGGGTGTGAGGGACGTCTGTCGTCGCCCAGTCATTGGCGAGCACGACGAGGAGAGCCCACCCAACCAACCCAGCCACCCACGCACATAACGCAACGCAGCCCTCGCCGAGGAGCAGAGCGGGGCAGAGCAGAGCAGAGCAGAACGAAGCAGAGTTCGCAGAGGGCGGGGGCGACCCCGAGAACGCGAGGGCGAGGGCGAGGGCGCGGGAAAAGATGAGCTCGTCTCTGGCCAAGGCACTTGCCAAGTACAACAGGCCGGCCCCCGAGTCCCTCGACCCGGAGACAGCCGACGACTTTGGCGACGTGCACGCCCGACCCAAGTCCGCCAAGAAGAAGGCGGCGTCTTTGCGCGCCAATGGCCACGATGAAGGCCACGAAGAACTGGCGCCGCCGTCCGTGAAGAAACCCGAGGGACGCAAACTTCGGCGCAGCGACCTGCTCACGGACCCCAAGTACAGTGGACGAAAGGTCGACCGTGCCACGCTGCTCGCCGCTGCCAGTCAAGAAGAAGAAGAAGAAGAAGAAGAAGAAGATGATGATGATGATGAAGACGAAGACAATGACGAAGAGGAAGATGAAATGAGTGACGTAAGCGATGGAGATCTCGATGCCAAACTTGAAGAGCTTCTCGCGGCTCGACGCTCTCGTGCTGTAACAGACATGGAAGAGGAGGAGGAGGATGACGACGAAGACGAAGAAGAAGAAGAAGAAGAAGAAGAAGAAGAAGATGATGATGATGATGTTGAAGTGGCGTCGAAGCGTATGCTTCTTCGCAAGCCACGTGTGAGTCGCCAGGACCCTGATCATGTCAAGAACCAATACTCGCTGTGGTGCGAACTCGTTGGTTTGAGGATACGCTTACAAGGCCTGATGCAAGCATCTTTTCGCTTCCCTTTGCCCGATGCCGCTTTGGAAAAAGTCGCATCGGAGACCACAACGAACCGCAGCAAGGTCAATGAGGCACAGGAGCTCATGACGGCATGCAGTGACAAGCTCGGCGGTATCCTCGAAAAGCTCGTGCAAATTCGTGAGACTACTGCCCCTGCACAGGCAAGGTTTCTCGCAGCGAGTGGAGACGCGTCCGAGGATGAAGGAGAGGATAGCGCTGGACAGGGTACGCCCTCTCGAAAGCGTAAGCGGAGCCCATCATGGTCCGAGATCGAGGCGGGCAACGTCCGGGCGCAGAGGTTTGCAGAAAAGACTTTCGATGTTTGGCACCAGCGTACGACCCAATCGCAAGGGAGTAGTCGCAAGGCCCTCAAGGCCGTCAACCGGACCATCTCGCAGCAGGTCGACGAGATCATGTCGGGGGGTAATGCCTTTATTTCGCGCGCCCAAGTTCGTCCTCCAGGTGTGGTACCGATTGGTGCTGCGCAAGGCTCGGAAAGTGATGACGACGACAAGGCCGACGAGACTGAGGCGGAGACAGAAGGTTCCGACATGGAAGTGTACAATGATTCCTCGTTCTACCAGCAACTTTTGCTCGCCTTTGTGAGCTCTAGCAATGCTGTTAGCGCTACACGCGTGGCGGACGTGGACGATGAGGAGGTCCAAGATCGCTTGCGACGCAAGCTTGAACGCGAGCAGAAGAAGAACCCCAAGAAGCGTGAAGTTGACACAAACGCAAGCAAGGGCCGCAAATTGCGCTACACTGTGCACGAGAAACTAGTCAACTTTGCTGCCCCTCGCCCTGTCGAGGAACCGAGCGTGGACACCGTTCAGCTCTTTGCATCCCTTTTTCGCAGATAGTGCGTTGTCGATTTGCTGTTGCCTTGTTTGATCCATGGTCAAAGTAGGATTTCCAAAAAAAGTATTTTTACATTGATGATGATGATTTCTGCGTTCTTCCAAAAATGGATTCAAAGATTGCGTCGATACTAACGCTTTGCACAACTGCATGTTTGAACTACAAGATCGTGGTAAAATTGTCCTATGGATGCAGTGATTGCTCGTAAATGACCTCTGCAGCAACTTGCATGTTTGTTTCCGCTTTTCACAGTCAAGGTACTTTGGACGTCCATAATTGCAATCGAAAAGAAGCCTTTTGTAATTGCTTCCAAGACTGTAAGAGCTTGAGTCCACACGAGAGCAGAGAATCTCTCCCTTAAATGCAGCCACCGCCCGGAAATGACTCTCACATCTTGCTCCCTTGTCTTTGCTTTCCCCCAAATCTAATGTGTCTTGAAATCTAAAGCTGAACCTCCTGAATTGCGATCGAGACGGCGGAACCCGTGGCACTTGCCTGCATGGCCTTGATGTCCGCATACACCTGGAGTGCTGAAGCGATATCCTGAATGGCAGAGCCTACAGACTTAAAGACGGAAATACCTTTCGGGCCGAGGCCGCTGTCGGCGGCATGGGTCGCAGGTGGAGTTACGCCAGAAGCAATAAGGGCACCAAGGCTGACTGCAAGGTCTTTTTTCACAGCCCCCTCGCTCAAAGCGTTGAGCAGGTCCCCGGCGTCCCATGCTTCATCCGTATCGACAATGAGCCGTTCGCAGCGCGAGATCGTGGTCACGTCGAGCTCTGCGTTAGCAGGAAGATAAGATCCAACAGCGTTTACATGAGTGCCTGGCTGCAGCCACTCGCCTCGAAAGAGAGGCACGGGACTGCCTGTGGTGGTGCAAACAACATTTGCACGACGACAGGCCGCTTCGACAGCAAGCGTATCCTCTGAAGATATTGTCGAAATCTGAGGGACATTGTCGCCCAAGGTCTGTGCGTCTGGGCCGCGGGGCATGGAGGCAAGACGCTCCCGAAGTTGCGCCGAGAGAGCGTCGGCTCGATTTTGGTCACGATTGATGATCACGACCTTGTCAAAGTCTCGTACGCAGCACATGGTCGTAGCGTGCGCCTCGGCTTGGAGGCCAGCGCCAAAAATAACGAGGCAGCGCACATCTTGGGGCGCGACGCGGGCTGTAGCCACGGCGGATCCTGCGGCAGTCCGCAAAGCGGTCAGGTAGGTGGCGTTCAGAAGACAGACGGGCGCCCCAGATGCCTTGTCGAAGAGCATCGTCACGGCAGGGGTAGTACCCATGCCTCGTGCGGCATTTCCAGGTCGCACATTGATCACTTTTTGCCCGAAGACGGCCTCGTCTTCAAAGGCACCAGGCTTGAAGAGCGAGGCGCCCTCCGTGTTGGCGAACTCGAGCACAATGCGAGGGGGCACGATGGCCGTTCCTGCGTGCAAAGCGGCAAAGGCTCTCTCGTTCGCGGCAATGATGCGCCATGTCACGGCGTGCTCGCGTACAACGTTGTCGCTCAACACAAGCATCTCGCTTGGTTTAGGTTCCTCCGTGACACGCACGCCCTGGTTTGGGGCCTGCAACTCAAGGCACACACAGGGGTCCCCGCCATGCTTTCGGGGACTCACACTGGCAGCAGCAGCAGAAAGGCATAACCGTCCGGTCTTGGTCCTCTTTGGCGGGCGCGAGGAAGACGGCGTCTGCGTCAGCGTTCACGTTGGCGTCTGCGTTTGGGTCTGCGCCGGCGCGTGAGCCTTGTTCTTGGCTGTTCTTGCTCGAGGAGAGTTGCTTTAGGCGAAGCGGAGAACAAGCTTGTACTCGAGGCACCAATGAACTCGCTCAAGGCTGCGGTCATGGACCTCGCTCACGAGGTCTCGCTCTTCGCAACTCACGTTGACGCGCTCAGGCAGGCGGATGACCATCTCGAGGACTGGAATCAATCGTTTGGTACGTTTGTCAAGGCGCTTGTAGAGGCAACAAAAATTTCCTGTCCTGGCAAGAATAGTATAGGCGACATGACTGACCCAACAAACAATTCATTATGCCAGGCCGGTTGACTACCTCTGTGGCTTTACTTCAGCGGCAGAGAACGCTGGAGGGCAAGGCAGAACGTCTGCATCGCGCAGAGTGCGATGTCCGCAACGATGAAACGAATCCTGCGCTATCATCACCGGAAAGCGATCCCGTGCATCGGGAGGTCCATGACGCGCAAAACACAGTTGAACCAACCCAAGGCAGTGACATCGCACAGACACAAACCAAGGCGAACTCGTCGTTGACACTTTCGAAGAATGTTAAGGGGGACGCTGGAAATCTCGGGTCCAAAAGAGTGACACGGACACATACAAAGAAGCAGGTTTCCCGTTGCAGCAGCTCCTGGCAACGTGCGAGCCGCAAAGTGCTTCCGAGGCTACCTCGAAAATATCAGCAGCCTGAGCATGTGAAACGTCTCGAGCGCATCTGGTGCGCGATCGAGTCCAAGCCGGTAAGTGAATTCATGTTGTCATTGCGTATTGTCTGGGCAACTAACTCGTCGCATCTCTTCACGGGCCGAGGTTTTCAGGGTTGTGCTCTTGGCGATCTCGTTCGCTGCTGCGGATGTTCCGTTTTGCAAGTCAACGAATATCTCGCAACTCTCGTCAAGCACGGTCTCGTCGTGCGCAAGAAAACGCGGACTGCGCTAGCATATTTTGTCAGTGTCGAGGGTTCTCAGAACTAGCCCGACTTCGACTGTGAATGGATTCGCATTACGACCAGCTTGTTGTCTAGAAGCAAATATCACGGGTCATCAGCGCCGCTCATCCTGCCACTCAGTCAGCCAGTCAGCCAGCCAGCCAGCTTAGCCCAGCCGGTTAGCCAGTCCGTCGCAGCACGTTCCATGGATCCCGAGTCCCGTGCGCAACTCCGACGATCTATCCACACAAGCAAGCAAGCCAGTGCAAGTGTGCGAATGACCTGCCTGCCCTGTGCCACTGTAATAAAAAGTAAACAACTCCATTTCTCACTGTGGCATTGGAAAAAGGCTGACTTTCGCCATCCGGTCTCACTCACAGTCAGCCATCCCGGCATGGCATGTGTGCGTGCATGTGCCAGGCTTCACAGTCAACCATGGTTGTTGCAAGGACTTGTCTGCCGAAGTGGCTGTCTGTGAAAAAAAGCCTTTACTGAGGCTACAGGGACTCGGACCCGCGGCCCTTCGAGCTAGCCACCTGGCTGGCCGCCCGCCCGCCCGCCTTGCTGCGCCGCCGGCTCTGCCTCGCGCGCCGCTGCCCGCCGCGAAGCAAGCCCCGCGCCCCTCCCCGCCCAGGGGTCCTCGCTCCCTGCCTCCCTCCCTCCCTCCCTTGCCCCGGCTGCGCGAGGCGGCGAGTGGAGAGAGAGAGAGCGCGCACGAGCGAGCGGGGGAGTGAGTGCGCAGAGACGGAGAGAGAAGGGGAGCAAGCCCGCCCGACCCGAGCAAGGAGAGCGAGCAGACAGACAGCAGACCGGGCACCCACTGCAAGCAGACAAGCAAGGTCGGCAGGCGCGCGCGCACGGGCCAGGAGCGGGACGCGGAAGGCCCGAGAGAGGGCAGCAGCAGCAGCAGCAGCAGCAGCAGCAGCAGCAGCAGCAGCGCCAGCAGCAGCGCCAGCAGCACAGAGCGCCAGACAGGCAAGATGCACCGGTTCGTAGGCAAAAAGAAGGAGAAGACGCCGCCGGCGACGCTCGAGGAGACGAGCCAGCGCTTGGAAGGCAGGTCCGAGACCCTCGACCAGAAAATCGCGCGCCTGGACCGCGAGCTGGCCGGCTACAAGAAACAGCTCAAGGGAGCCAAGGGCGCCCGCGCAGCCCAGCTCAAGAAGCGTGCCATGGACGTGCTGCGCCGGAAAAAAATGTACGAAAAGCAGCGCGATCAGCTTGGCGCGCAGCAGTTCAACATGGACCAGCAGGCCTTCATGGTGGAGAGCATGCGCGACACCGTTGACACCGTGGCGACCATGAAGCAGTCTGCAAAGGTCATGAAAAAACAGATGAAGGCAATCAACATCGACAAGATCGAGGATGTACAGGACGACCTTCAGGACCTCATGTACGATCACGAAGAAATTGCCGAGGTCATGTCTCGTAGTCTCGGCTTCGACGAGGACATTGACGAGGATGAGCTCGACGACGAGCTGGCCGCTCTCGATGACCTCGACCTGGAGGACCTCGACGCCGACGAAGAGGAGGCCGACTACCTCAAGCCATCGCGCTTGCCCTCGGCCCCGACTTCTTCCCTTGAGGGCGGCCAGAGGCGCGATCAGCGCGAAGGGCTTCCTGCTGTGCCTTTGGCCGAGCCCTGAGCAAACCTTGGCTTTGCCTTGGCCTAGGCTTAAAGCTTTAGCTTTCTGGGGCCCACGAGGCTTGCTCGGGCACCTTTGCTTTTGCTTCGTGAGTGGACTGATTGCCTGAGCTTCCTTTTACAAATTGCAAGATAGGCATGATACAAGTCTAATCTCATCGATTGTTTATTGTTTACTGTTTTTGGTTCTTTCTCGCCATCTATTATATAACTGGCGATGCACGCAGCGCTTGCAATTGCAATTGCAATTGCAATTGCAATCCCGTTTCCTTGATGTTACTCTTGTCGATTTTCTGATTGTGAGTGTCGGTGTTTGTATATATATGTATATTGTTACGACATGATGCGCGCTAATTTGGACGACTGTAGCCCGGCTTGCGAGAGGGCATCGGCAAGCGCTGCACGTTCCTTTTTGGTCAGGAACATGATGGACATGTCCACACTAGGAATTTCAGCAATCGCGTTTGCCACAGCGAGGTGCTCTGCGGCCTCGGAAGTCTCACTCACAAAAGCGCAGAGACCTTGCACCATCTCAGAAAGTGTGTCGGCCTCTGGAGCCGCGCGCCCAAAGAGCCGCCGCATACCGCTCGCACCGAGCAAGTCGACCAAAAGTTCCCCGCGCAAGCTTGGTTTCTCTCGAAGCTCCTTCCATACGCGCTCAAACTCGTACATGGACTGTGGTGCTCGTGAAGGAAGTCGTGCAACTACGTGCGAGATACGCACGGGTGCAACTCCAGCCTCGGCCTCGGCCTCCAATTCACCCTCCACCACAGCGATGAGGTTCGTCTCGGTTTCGGTTGTTGCATGAGGAGGTTTTGTAGAGCTTGATGCAGGAGTATTTTGAGTAACAAAGTCGCTTTCTGGCTTTTCCGAGGGCCGCGTTGGATTCAGTGTCTCGGACATCGCTGAGACTGTGCCGATCGTCTTGACGGGAAGAGCTTCGTCGTTTGATACGCTGCTAATATTTGTCGACGCACGTGCTGTAACGCCATCGTCACAATCATTGCGTCCAGTATTGCTATCATCCTTATCCTGTGTAGGGCGCAGTGTTTCCTGGGGCTTTGGAACGATGTCGCGCGGCGACGACTTGATCGTTGTGGCTGGCTGTGTTTCATTCGCCACACTTTGGTTGTTTTCGTCGAGAGGATGCGAGGACGCCTCTTGCGAGGAGACGCGCGTGACGGAAACGCGCGTACGCGGTGCACGTCGCGCCGAGCTTCGGACAAGTTCTCGCGTGCGCGCAAGCTCGGCGATGGCCTGACGATTTTGAGGTTCAAGCTCGCGAACGAGAGCGAAATCGACAAAGGCGGCACGATGGCGTCCCAGAGCATTGCGCGCCGTGGCGCGACGCGTGAGGGACTTGACGTGCGTCGGATCGAGCTCAAGTGCGCTGCAGCAATCTGCGTCGGCAGCCGTAAAGTCCTTGAGCTTCAGGAGCGCCATGGCCCGGTTCGAATAAGCGACAGCGCTGCGTGGATTGAAACCAATCGCGCGCGTATAAAACTTGACCGCCTGCGCAAAGTCCCCCTTTTTGTAGTAATCATTTCCGCGCTCGCGCTCGGTCACGTCACGGGGCTTGGCCTCGACGGGATCCGCGTCAGGAAAGGCTCCATGACGGGAGGATGCAGAAGTTGTTTGAGGGAACGACAAGTCCGAGGGAACGATCGACGCTGGCGTCACAGGGCCAGAACTCGATTTTGCACCGGGAAAAGATGCCTGAATAGGTGCGTCTGCCGCCTTTGGGTCTTGATCCGAAGACACCCCGGTCGTTGTGGCTTGGCCGTCCACCTCGGCCAGCGCGCGATCCACGTCGAAAGATTCCCACTTCTTGTAGCCTTGATCATACGTATGTGATGCGGCATTCTTGCGCGCGTCCTGCGACGTCTGCCCGCGTACAGGGGGCACGGAAGAAGTTCTTGCGTTAATGGCATCGGCGGCACCACCTTTGTCTGCGTTTGTTGTGGCGGCGGCCGAGGCTGCTTGTTCGGGTCGAGGCCGGCGTCCGCGCAAGCTGGCATCTTTCTTCTTAATTGAAGCTTCCCAACGAGCGAGGTCCGAGCTGTACTCCTGTGCTCTCCAGAAAAAATCGTGTCCCTTGAGCGCGTGAGTCTGCGCGTGTCCGCTTTCCTTTTCGAGTGGGCTAGTTTTCCTTGACCCGGGCCCATCCTCGCCACTTACCTGCAGCCGCTGTGCCTCGCGACGGATGTTCACCTGCGCCTGCAGCGCTTTGGTCGGGTCCATCCCGCCGCGCGCCTGCCTACCGTTTCTCCCCTGGCTCCGGCCCTTGCCTCTGCGCCCGCGCGCTCGCCGCCTCGCTCTCGCTCTCGCTCTCGCTCTCGCTCTCGCTCAACGTCTGTCTGCTCTGTCTTCTGTCTGCTGGCTGACCGTTCGGGACTCTCGGGCCAGGTCGGTTAGGTTTGGCGTTCCGGTTAGGGTCGCCCGCCCCTCGGCCCTCAAAAGTTCCCCTCTTTGCCGGCTGTTCTCTCCGGCCCTCACTGGTCAATGGCACGGCGCCCACGATTTTCAAAATGCAAACCCAGGCCAGCTCTGTCTGCAAGGGCGGGAGGATAAATGTTGGACTTGCACGCTCCGCATTGTTCATTCACCTTCAGTGAACAATCCGCCGGTTTTTCCCTTGCCGGTCGGTGTCTACGGGTCAGCACGGCAGCCGAGGAGAAGAAGCAGCAAGTAGCATACCCGCGCAAGCGAACGAGCGAGCGAGAGAGAGAGCGAGCGAGAGAGAGGGCGAGCGGGGCTCGCAGAGGCGCCTGCGTGCCTGCGTGCCTGCGTGCCTGCCTACCTGGCTCCGCCCCACGACTGCGCGTGCAGGTCTCCGGCCAGGAGGACGAGTGAGCGCGGTGGTTGAGCTAGGCAGTGCTGCTGGGGCTGCCAGATCCAGGTCGTGGATTTGAGAGCATGGAGAGCCCGGTCGCTAGCTGCAGTGGGGTGGCGCCGCGCGCGCTGCGCACAAACCTGGCGGAACAGCTCGCTGTGCGGGAAAAAGAGCTTCAGCGCGATGCGACCGCCTATCTTCGGCGGCGCGTTTTCGTGCAGAGCTCACGGGCGGAAATTGCCCTGCAAAAGGGAACGCCAGATCGTCGGGCCGCCGTGCGTCTGCTCAAGGTAACCACGTTTTCGCCAATCAAAGTTGCGCCTGGAGCTCGCGGCCTCGCACCAGATCTTTCAGGTCTACCCAAATCCTCCGTCCTTCCGCCAGCACAGCGGCCTGTTCCGTCGAAACCTGCATCAGCGACATCCATCACCACTTCTGCCCCGACGACGTCTGCAACGGCTAACGTTACCGCTGAACGAGAACCTCACGTTATCAGCAAGCAGGCATCTCGAACCACCAGCGATCTCTCCCGCACGATGTCCAAGCAAGAGATTATGGATGCAGCTGGTTACTCAATGGATGACCTCGTGCAACTTGTCGCGCCGGCGCCCAGCGAGCAAAAATCGAATTTTCGATCGTCGTCATCGTCCTCCTCCTCCTCCTCTTCTTCTTCTTCTTCTTCTTCCTCGTCACATGTACGTCCAACATACTCACTTTCGAGGAGTCAGTCTGAGCCGCATGGTGCATTTGATGCCACGGCTTTCAAAACGCCCACCATCTCGTCCGGCGCCGGAGGGGGCTCTGGAAGGCACTCTGGATCAGCCCCGCCCGCGCCTCGCTTTGACGCTGTCGAGAACGCAGCGAATGGCTCACCTTATATATCGCCCGTGGGCCGCTCGACTTCGGCTTTGGGCACCTGCGCAAGCACCTACGAGCCGAACGGCAATAACTCCAATGACAGTTTCGCATCTCGCAGCCTTACTGGAGTCTATGGGGATGGCAATCGCAGTAACGATAGCACCTTCAGCAACGCAAGTAACGGTGTTTCAAACTACAACAACAATTACTCCAATCACAGCTTTAGCAGCAATCACAACAACATCAGCAACAATTACTCCAATCACAGCTTTAGCAGCAACTACTCCGACTCCAACAACAACAACCCCATCGATAACAACACCTACAGCATGGGTGGCAACGGCTTTGGATCATCTACCACGCCACAGTTCGAACCGCTCATAACTCCTCCTCTGCACCGTGCAAGCGGCGTCCACCACGAAGGTTCGAACAAGGCCGTCATGTCTGCCGCTGCGCTGACGCGTCAGGAAGATGCGTTGGAGGCTAGATCGCAAGGATCATTCGATTGGACAACCGTCTACGAGACGAATCAAAGATATTTCGGGTATCACAAATTTCGACCTGGTCAACGATCCGCAATTCATGCTTCGCTCACGGGCCGTGACGCCTTTGTGCTCATGCCCACGGGTGGTGGAAAGTCACTGTGCTATCAGGTTCCAGCGCTCATATCGCAGGGTGTTACCATTGTCATCTCGCCACTCGTTTCGCTCATTCAGGACCAGGTCATGGCACTCAACGCGTGTGGTGTGAAAGCTGCATTCTTTTTGGGCCAGGGAGCTGCCGCGGACGACAGCGGTCCCTCATATCTGGAAATTATCCGCGACCTTCACGCCGACGCCCTCAAGCTCTTGTACGTCACACCCGAAAAGATTGCGCAGAGTCCGTCCTTTGTGCAAACGCTGCAGCGCCTTCAACTTAAAGGACTTTTGGCCAGATTTGTCATTGACGAGGCGCATTGCGTTAGTCAGTGGGGTCACGCATTTCGTAGCGACTACCTGCGACTCAACATTCTTCGAGAAAACTTTCGCTCCGTGCCAATCTTGGCATTGACGGCCACCGCCACAAAAATTGTCATCAGTGATGTCATCAACGTGCTCGGCCTGCGGGACCCGGAGATTGTCAAGCTCAGCTTCAACCGCGTCAATCTTCGCTACAAGATTCTCCCCAAGAAACGTAGCATGAAGGAAAACATTGAGACGCTTGCAAACTACGTGAGCTCCGGCCAGCGGCGGAATCAGTGCGGCATCATCTATTGCTTTTCGCGGAAAGAGACCGAGGACGTCTGTTTCGGGCTGCAACGCAAGCTCGGCGCTCACGCAGTCACCTTTTACCACGCGGGAATCGCAGACCCACAGGAGCGACAGAGCAAGCAAAATCTGTGGAGCAACAACAAGGTTCGGGTCATTGTCGCGACGATCGCTTTTGGCATGGGCATCAACAAGCCCGACGTGCGGTACGTGGTGCATTTCACCATGCCAAAGTCGATCACCAACTTTTACCAAGAGAGCGGGCGTGGCGGGCGTGACGGCAAGATCGCAGAGTGCGCTGTCATGTTCCAGCTCTCCGATAAGACACGCATTGAACGGCTCATTCGCGCCGAGCCCCAGGACCAGCCAAGCGGAAACAGTAGTTATGGCGGCGGCGGCGGCGGCGGCGGCGGCTACGGAAGTGGAGCCAACGCTCCGCGCAAGGTGCATCGTCAGATTCAGGAGTTATCGCAAATGACAAATTTTTGCCTTAACAAGGCCGAGTGCCGCCGCGCTCTCATCTGCGAGCACTTCAACGAAACCTTTGATGCACAGCAGTGCAACAAAACATGCGATAATTGCGCGGATCGCGGTACGCGCTCAATTGTAGAAACGGACGCGACTGACCTTGCCAAAGCGCTTGTGCAATGTGCTCAGATGGTCAACAGCGGAAATGGGGGCAAGATCACCATGTCAGCACTCACGAAAACGGTTCGCGGTGTAAGTGGTGGCGTGCGCGAGTGCCCGCAGTTCGGAAACTACAAAACATGGAAAATTTGCGATGTTGAGCGCGTTGTCACGCTACTTTTTGTGCAGGGAGTCCTCGAGGAATACGACTTGGCTACGGGTCAGTACACGAATTCGTACCTGCGGCCCGGATCCGGAGCAACTGCGTTTTTGCAAAATCCGAAACCAATCACAATCCGCCTCATTGAAGGCGGAAGGGCGTCGTCGTCCACCTCGTCCAAGGGGCGCGCGCTTCCGCTCAAACGATCTGCCCCTGCGTCGTCTTCGTCTTCCTACTTTGGCAATTCTCCGTCTGCAATGTCTTCGCGAGTGCCACCGCAAAGTCGCGAATTCGCAACAAAGCGCCCACGGTCATCTGCTTCCAAGTCTGGTTCTGATTTTCGAAGTCTCTCTTTCGTTCGTGACACTTTAGATGTCGAGGACAACGATGATGACGATGATTTTGTTGGCGTCACGGGTCGCGGTCTCAACCGGGGCTCGCGCGTTGCAGCAGATAGCGGCGGGACAGACATTGTATCTGGCGCGGGTCGGACCCCATCGCATCTTCGCGCTGAACTGCTGGAGCGACTGCACGAGGCCACAGTCCAGCTCGTGGAGGACTCCCTCACTTCTGACTCGCAGCGCTCGCGACACTGGCTCATCTTTAGCGACGATCATTTACAAGCCATCGCATGCGCCCTGCCGCTCAATCTTCACGAGCTTGGCCAGATGCCAGGAATTGGGCCCAACAAGGCCAGCACCAAGGGGAAGCATCTAATCGAGGCCATTCAGCACTTCATTTCCGAAAAGGGCCTGGACGTGAGCAGACTACCGTCATTTGAGCCTGCCGTTTCTTCTTCGTTCTTCTAACCCTCGGCTTCCACGTAGCTGTCGAGCAGCGCAATGCCACCTCCGGCACTTTGTGCAGCGCACACGACCAGAGCAATGAACAAAGCAGTGGCGCGCGACACGGTGCGCATGGCTGCGTGCAGAGAAACGGCTGTGCACGAGGCCGTGAGAGCGCGCAAAACCAAAACAAAGGCTCGGGGATACGTCCATATGCTCATGACCACGAAGAGTGCCTTGGGTGCGCTTCCGAGCGAAAGCGCGCGTGCCAAGGCGCCCGGATCAAAGTTTTGCCTTTGCTGGCAAAGTCTCGCTGCAGCCACGCCAATGGCAATGGCAAGCAAATTGAAGCCGGCTCCCGCGCACAAGGCCGAGACCAGGACGGCGGGGTTGACCTCATCCCCTATGTAGTACATTCGAATGTAAAATTCAATCATGCTGTTGAAACAAAAGGCCCAGATGACTGGCCATGTCGTGGCATACAGTGCTTTCGTCGCTTTGGAGGAGACGGGCGGCGCTGCGCGGTTAAAGATCACGTGGCGGTGCGCCGATGTCTTGTGCAGAAGCACGTCCACGCCCACGAGGAGGTCTTCGAACTCGACATACTTGTCGACCACCTGGCCGCAATCCTCGCACCGCTTCAGCTTGATATTTCCTGGACTGTACTCCACAAAAGCTGCTCCGGGGCCTTGTGCGCCGCATTCTACGCAAACGGCATTGTACGCCCGTTTCTCTGCGGCCATTTATACGCTTGGGACGCTCGCTGGCGGGCGAGGGGCTCTTTTTGTCTATCCTTTCTTGCCCTTCCTTTCCTATCCTTTCCTTCGCACTCTTCTTCTCTTGTCTCTTCTGCTTTCTGCGCACCCGGACCCGCCCGACTCCGCTCGCTGGCTTCTGTTGCCTTGCTCGGCCTGCCGTGTCCTGCTGTGCGGTCCGGAGCCGCGCGTCTCGGGGGCTGCTCCGGGCTGCTCCGGGCTGCTCGTCTCTCCTCGTTCTCTCCTCGCCTCGCCACTTTCGAGTCTGCCTGCCGCTGCTGTCCCTTCCCCGCCAGTGTTGCAGTTGCTTGTTCTTGTTGTTGCTGCTTCTTCACATGCCGCAGTCACAAACGAACCCTGCTCCGCGTCCGCGCGCGCCGCTCCTGGAAAACGCTGGGGCCAGGGCCGCTCGGCCGAACGCGGAGGCGCGTCCGCTCGGCGCGGGGGCAGCTCAACACACGGGCTTTGGCGCGTCTTTTCGAGCACGAGGCAGACAGCTAATCTAATCTAGCTATAAAGCGAGGAGGAGCCGATGGGCGTCGCCACGAAAAAGACCAGGAGGTCCAAGGACGGCAAGAGTTCTGGATCGAGCTCGAAGAGCAAGCACTCATCAAGGTCAAAGGGTGGGGGTTCCTCCTCCTCCTCCTCGTCGAAAAAGTTCAATCTCAAGTTGCAATTGCAGAAATGGTACATTTGGCTGCTTGAGGATAAGCGACGAGCGCAGGTGGCTCTTGCCGTTCTCGTCATCTTTGTCTTGGCCTTTTTGACAAGTAGCGGCGGCGGCAGCGGAACCAAGAGCTCAAGCCCCATGCTTCAGGGGTCCGTTGCGGCAGGCGACGCCTACGGCGAGTTGGACTCCGAAGGCACGGCTTCTGCTGAGGAAGTTGTTCCACCAAAGCGTCGCAAACGCGCTGCTCCTGCAGGGCCATCTCCCGAAGAGTTTCAGGAAGATTTGGCCAAAGCAACATCCCGCAAACTCGCGCTTGACAAGCCGGCTGCTGCGACCGACTATAATGTGATGCTGCGCCCCCTCGAGGTCAAGGGCAAAACTGTTATTTGCCCCGACAAAGGCGGCGGCAAGGCGAATAAAGTCTGCAGCATGGCCTATGTAGAATACCTTTTTGACATTGCGTCGCCAGGGGTCTACTATTTGTACGTCGAGACCCTCGGCCCCAACATCAATGACAATAGTCTTTGGGTGGGCGCGCCCTCGCTACCCTCTTCGAGCTTCACAGAATGCCCACGAAACAAGGCCGGGCCACTCATTCCGCACAAGCACATCAAGTCGAAGAAATGGCTTTGCTGTCCCAAGTACCTCGAGGCTAATGCAAAGAAGGGCCAGGGTGCCTTTTACTGCGAGTGCTGTAGCTCCACAATCGGCCCATTCGGAAAAGATCTTGGGTGCATCTTGGATCTCGAGGTCGACGCCAATCCCCACTGGAACATGCTCCCGCGTGAATTCTCAGTCACCTCCACCTCGGAGCCATTTCCTATTCGCCTCTACGCGCGTGAGGATGGCACGGCGATCACACGTGTTCTTCTTACCAAGGATCCCGCTCTCAAGTCGATCTAGACGTGCTTTAAAAAAAAATATCTTTGTCTTCTTGTGTACTCGGTCTCCTCTCCGCACGCATTGTTAGCATAATCTCAGCATCTTGCCATGGGACTGGACCCCACGCCGAGGGGCACCACAATATAATGAAAAATCTCAGGCAACACAATATGCCAAAAAAAGTAAGAAAGCAAACTTCATTTTTCAACAGCAACCACACTCAATGCGGCAGTCAATAGATGCAACCATGAATAAGTGCATAGTCTAAACGTTCACGAAATTGATCTTACGGCATGCATGCTCTCTGCAAATTTGAACGCTGTCTTTTTTACTTTCTCTTCTCTTTCTCCTTCTTCCGGAAAATTGCCGAAAGGTGATCAAGTCTGCGTTGGCGGTAGGGCAATTTTTACATTCAGTCATTCAGTCACTCCTCTGTTCATTCCTTCATTCACGACATTGCCCCCTTGGCCTGCATCTGAGCTAATTCCCGGGCCTTTTGGTCGAGGTCTTCCATGCGCAGCAGAGTAGCAGACTTGAGAGGAAGGATTTTTGGCTTGCACAGAATCTCGCTTAGATTTCCGCGCTCAGAAAACACGAGACCTGTTTTCGGCAGGACCTCTTGAAGTGCCGCCGGCGCGCCACCATCCCTTGCGCGTTCCGTGTCATTCTCTTGGTTTGTTTCGGGTCCCATCTTGCTCGCGATGTCCCTGCAGCTATGACCAGCTGATTGAGACTTTCTTTGCGGCTCGACTCCACGGAAAGTAGGTTTCTACGTCGCGTCGTCTTCGCACGTCGGCCACCAGAAGCTCCACCTTCCTGGCATAAATGCCCATGGAGTAGCAAGACATTCCATGGCTCTGATAATCATGGGCTCGTCAACGGCTCCCATTCGGCGCACTCGCGCGCGAACGAGCCTTACAAGGAGTGCAAGAAAAAAAGGAGAGAAAAAAAGAGCAAAGGTGGATCGAAAAGACTGATTGTGAGGTCAGACGGCAGGCCTGTCTCGTTCTTGAGGAGAGTCGAGACAAGTGCTTCGCGCAACTCGTCGCACACGCGCTGCAGCAGTGGCCTGAGGCGCGATATTGACCAGATCTTGAAGCGAAACGAGCGCAATAAACTAAAAAAACATGGGCGACCCAGACCCCAGAGACACCGCTGCTACTCCTCCTGCTCCTGCTGCTGCAACAGCAGCCGCAGCTGCAGCTGCAGCTGCGGCACCAGCAGCAGCGGCAAGCGCAACTGCAAGCACTGCAGCAAACCTGGTAGCCTCAGAAGCAGGCATCGTGGCACCACCGGGCCCCCCGAAGAAAGTGGCAACGGCGATCCTCGCGGCTCTTCAGCTCGGCCCAGTCCATGGTGACATCAAGGCAAGCATGGCCAAAGCCGATGCGATTCTATCTGAATGGGCTCAGCAACAACAAGGTTCAGAGCAAGCCAAAATGGACCTCCTCGTCTTGCCCGAGATGGCATTCACGGGCTACCAATTCCGTGCAAAGGATCAAGTTGCTGCTCTGGCTGAAGTCGCAGGGCAAGGTCCAACATTTGATTGGTGTTGTCGTGTGGCCACCGCCTATGGATGCGGGGTCTGCGTCGGATTCCCACGTCGAGACGAAGTCTCGGGCAATTTATTTAATTCCGTCATGCTTGTGAGTCCAGCTGGCGCTCTTCACGCTGTATACGACAAGCACTTTTTATAGTACGTTTGCCAGAGGGGGGAATAGTTCGCTTCAATGCTGCATCACCGTCGTGTTCTTTCACTGTCTCACTCACTGACTCACTGACTCACCGATCCACAATTCGTGCGCTCGTTCATTCGTTCATCTGTCACGCTTGCTTGCTCATTCACTCGACAGCATAACAGACAAAACCTGGGCGACGGAAGGGAGCGGTTTTAAGAGTGTCGATTGCGATTGGCTTGCTGGCGGCACAAAGGTTGGCCTCGGCATCTGCATGGACATCAACCCCTGGGAATTTAAGTCCAAGTGGCAGGCCTATGAATTCGCTCATTTCCACAAAGCGCAAGCAAGCCGAATCGTCGCCTTTGCCTCTGCATGGTGCAATCGGCACCCTGACGACATTGACGCGCCCGCTCCAAACGGACCCGACACCATCAACTACTGGTTTGCGCGTCTTTCACCGCTTCTCGGCCACGACACAGTCTTTATTGCAGCTGATCGCGTTGGCAAAGAGCCTGCAAGTCTCTTCAGGGAGGATGCCAAGGGAGATGTTACATTTTGCGGCTCAAGCTGTATTATCGACTTCCATCGCCCAGCGCTTCTCGGCGCGCTTGACACCGCTGAGGAAGGTATTGTGGCCTCTGAGGTCAAGCTCTTGTCTCCATGAGGCAAGCCTTCGCCAACCTTTGCCAAGCAGACATTGTCTTTCTTCTAAAGAGAAAAATGATTGACAAGGCCGTAAACTCTTTGGCAAGCAAATGCGGGCTGCCTATCGCTTTTAAAAAAAACTTGGCCCATTATTCTGTACAATACAAGGGAGCAAGGTGACACACCTACCTTTTCGACTGGGCCTGGCTTGTTTGCAATGTAAGATGCGGATCTGAAGCATCATTACCCTCTGGTGTTCCAAATCAAACAAGAGTAGAGAGTATACACGAGAGGCAAAATCACCAATGTGAGTCATCCATGCAGTCCCAACGAGAAAAATCGAAAGGAGGAGAAAAGAAAGAAAAGAAAGAGAGTTCATTCTGATATTAATCTTTGTGAAAGGAGGTCATCATTCGTTGGCCAGAACATCCTCATTCATCAGTCGAAGCTCATAGGGCGCTTCCTTGAGCTGTTCAGGTGTGAAACCTGCCTTGTTGTCTTTTTTTATACCGGCGCAAACCAAAAATGCGGCGCGCGCGCCCTCGAGATATTGCTTGTCAATCAAGCCTGCCTCGAGTAGAGCGAGGCCCAGAACGTAGTGGGACTCGGTCTCCTGCGCCTCTCTGGCAGCTTGTAAAAAGGTTTTAAGCGTCGTCGAACGCGACTTGCCACGCAATATCTTCTGGTAGACCCCGTTGCAGTATGTCGCATGCGCGCGGCAAATCGAATATACCTTGGCGTAACTCTTGAGGATTGCGAGTACATGCTTGAGGTGCTTCCCTGCTTGCTTTCGAATGGTTCGCACAGGAACCGTGATCTCGAGATCTTCAAATGGAATAATCTGCGATAGGCTCATGTGAGGGCTGTACCGACCTTGATGCTTGCCGTGCAAGATTCGCTTTCGACTCTTCAATAGCGGAGTGCCACCGAGACCCTCTGCCAGCGCAGTGATGAGAAAGGCCGTGGTGTGGAACATGGTGATGTTGAGGTCACTGAGGTTGACGCTCTGCAAAGCTTCGATGCCTCGCATGGCCGCGCTGACAGCGAGGTTCTGGGTGCCATACTTGCGCGCGAGAAGAAGCGCAAGTGCAATGTGCACCTCTGGATCAGGAGATTTCATAAGTTGTCGCGTCGCCTCAAGGTGATTTAGGTTGAAGTTGCCGGGCGGCATACGTCCGATGCGCTCCAGACAGCTCTCTGCGAGCTCAAAGTCGCCAACCAGACACGCTGTCCGTGCGGTGAGCGCAAGAACGACATAATTGGGCCCGGCCTGCGACATTTTCACCACTGACGCCTTGAGCGTTGCCTTGGCCTTGGAAACTTGGCCCGTGAAGAGTTGAATCGAGAGCGAAAGCGTCTGGCTTTCGAGTAGCAGGCGCTCCAGATTCAAAAAGTTGCACATCCACAGGGCTTTGCGCACGCGATCGCCCGCCTGCTTCATCTCGCCCATCATGGTAGAAAACTTGGCGCTCTTGAAACGAACCAGCGCCTGCGTTCCGGGATCCTTTACCTTGTCCGAGGTGTCGACGAGAAGCAGCGCTCGGTGCATGTGCTCGCGCGCCATGTCACGCATGCCTGGCGCTCCGATACATACGTAAAACACGGCGACATATGCCGAGGTGCGCGCAATGCGCCCTGTTGCAATCTCGAGCAGATCTTCGTTCCCCTGCGTCTCTCGCAATGCGCTCTCCGCAGTCTTGGCCGTGTCGATGGCATTCAAACGATACTCTAGAGACGAAGGCAAGCTTCGATCAAAGTTCATCTTGGCCAGAAGCTCGTAGGCAGCCGAGGCTTCAAGCAAGAGCTGTACATTCTTTTCTCGTTCCATTTCGGCAAACCCTGGCGTGAATTTGACAAGGTGAAGCTTCGAACTTCGACTTACGCCGCCAAAGCACGAGGAACCTTGCGTCGTCGGTGTGCTCGATTGCAAGTTAGCATCCTCGAGAGCTGACAAGAGATACTCTTCCGCATCGACTGGTTTGCCCATAAAAAATAGGGCTTCTCCCACCTTGCGCTTCCACCCAATCTTGCGAGACAAGGGAATGCCTTCTGTTACGGTTGGCTCGCGCTGGTCCATTTCAATGAGTCGCGAGAAACAGACAAAGACTTGCTGCAGGGCATGGGCTTCTAGGGCATTCTTCCCTGCTAGCTCCGAGTAGTGGAGCGCCTTTTCGTATTCCTCTGCAAGAAAGTAGTTGGTCGCTAGCAGGAAGTAAACTGGCTCCAGGTAGTCCTTGTTGCGCGCTTCCTGATACTCGGCGAGTTTTTTGTGCAGGTCTTTTCGGTTCTGGTACAGCAAAAGGTTGTACGCACTCTCCCGCAACATTGCGCTTGTGAATCGATAATGGTACATCATGTGTGGATTGCGGATCAACAAATTCTGAGCGACGAGCGCAGAGACATCATCGGACAATGAGTCGTGATCTTCGTTGCGGCGCTTTTGCGAGCCCTCCACGACCTCGTTTCCTGTCTTTGGCATGAGTGCTGCGAGTTCGTTCCTTTGAAATTCGGTACCAATCACTGCAGCCACCTTGAGAACGAGCTGCTGGGAAGGCTTGAGCCGGTCTAATTTGCTTGTCATGAGCGCCGAAACCGTGTCTGGAAGCCCAATTGTTCCTTCCTGCGCCTTTTTGGACAGACGCGCCGTATCTCCGTCGATGAGAATCATGCCTTCTGCGACCATAAGCTTGGTGAGCTCCTCGGAGAAGAGCGGGTGTCCCAAAGATTTGACCATCACCGCGCTCAGCGCCTTGTCTGGAACATCTTTGACCTCGAGCCACTTGCACATGCCCTCTCTGACCTCTTCGCGTGATAGGCTGCCTACTTCGATGTGTGTATAGGCGTCAAGGAGCAAGCTATCTTCAATTTGCGCGAGAAAGCGGAGGGAAAAGAAGACAAGCAAAGGCCTGGTTTCCATCGCGATTTCTTGTAATAACTGCAGCGACAATGGGTCAACGAACTGAAGGTCTTCCACCATGAGAACAATGCGATGCGACTGCCTGGATTCTCGGCCACTTCCCATGCGCATCCGGTAGCTGCTTCGATGCGCGACGATCGAAGATTGCTGACGTGAGCCCGCTGATCCCGGGGATGTGGCCTCTGGAAGAGGGCTCGCTTGGTGCTCGTCGACCATGGCCAGCGAGGCTGTCGAGTGTTCGTCCTCCGCCCCGCTCGAGGATTCCTTGCTTTTACCTCGACGCTTGGCTCTCAACCCTGTTTCCTCGCTTCCGCTCGTTGATGCTCCACGAAAACTCATGTTCTGAGAAGACCCATGTACGTGGTCTTGCCGAGGAGCAGGATCGATATTCACACCCAAGCGGCTCAGAGCCTTTAGCCGCCGCTCCGCCTGCGCCTCCACGATGCGCTGCAGCTCATGAAGAGACTCGAGCTCGGCGGCGCACTTAGTAAAGATCTCTTTGATGAGCCGCATACGGTTCTCCGCTCGAATATCGTTTCGCATCTTTGCCGTCGTCTCCGTGTCAGAACCCTGAACCACCTTGGGAATCAGGATGCTCAGAAGCGGATACATTTCTTCGAGGTTATCCTTGCCCACCGGGATCATATCGCGAACCACGTGGAGTCGAAGATGGTCAGGCAGAGACTCCAAAGGCGGGATAGTTCGCTTTGAAGGCTCTGGAGACGCGCCAAAATCGCTCGATATCGGGTTTTCCATCAGTCCCATATACTTGAGAAAGTCTGTGGAATGATCGCCTCCAAGATCGTCTCCAACGCTGCTGCTCACGCCCCGGTGTCGCTGGGCCTGAGGCCCACCCATGTGCCCAGACTGTATGTTGGTGTTTCCGGCCCCTGCCGCACTGTATGAGGGCGAGGAGGCCTGGCCACCAACTGCGTCCGTGGAAGAGTCGACCTGCGGCCGGCACGCTTCCTCGAGGCGCTCGAAAAACGACTTGGACAGGTACTTGGTATACAGTGACTGTGCAAAGTTCTCTGAGAATGCGGATGCAACACCTTGCACTTGACTCTGGCGTACAATTTCCTGCCAAACTTCGAACCGATACCAGACAACTTTGGTGAAGTAATGATTCACCAGTTGCGATAAAATACTGCGAAACACATAAAAGGCGGTAGCACTCTCGGTGTCCTGTCCTTTTCCCACGATCACGCCGCAATCAAACTTCAATGCCTCCGCATACGTTTCCTGCATGAGTCTCGACTTGCCGATACCGGCCTCGCCCGTGAAGAGGACGACCTCTGAGAGAAGGCTGTGCTGCGAGATGCGCTGCAGGGCTTCAGAGACGATTTCCATCTCCGCAGTCCTGCCCAAAAGAGGCGACTTGGCATTTTCGAATCCTTGCTGTGCCTTCGGACCAATAGGTCGGTACACGAGTACTTCCTCTTCCTTACCTTTGACTTTGAGCTTCTCCGGCTCGCCAAATTCGATCGCTTCGCACGCTTCACGGTATGTGGTTTGCCCACAGAGCACGCCGGTCTTGGCGGCAACCATGTACCGCGCCGCGAGATTCACGAGCGTTCCGTGCAGGGTGTATTCGCATCGAACTCCCCCGCCCGTTGTCCCACAAAAGACGCGCCCACTCGTGACGCCGATAGACGCGCTCAACGCTTCTTCATCATTATTGACAAGATCTGAAAGAGCTGCGCATATATCGAGTGCTGACCTCGTTGCGCGCACCGGGTCGTTCTCGTGCATGAATGGAGGGAGACCGAATGCAAGGAGTAGCCCTGCACCCTTGTCGTCGACGATAAATCTGCACAAAGTTCCTTCGTAGGCGTAAACGTTCTTTTGGACGAGGCGAACCGCCCGATGAATAAGATCCAGGTTCTCTCGACTGTTGAACTTGAGTCCCTTGAGGCGACAAAATAAAGTCGAACAAAGCCGCAACTCAGAGAACCACAAGCTCTGTCCCGCATCGATAGCCTGCAGAACAGGACGCGGAACGTAGCTTCGCAAACACTCGTCCATGCGAAGCAACTGCGTCGGCTCTTGAAGTAGACATTCCAGCTCTGATGTCACAAACGGGTGCGAAACGGGCTCGAGAGGATTTCTGAGTTTGTCAATGCGAAAATTTCCACTCGGAAGGGCCTTGCCAATCAGTTCCGAGGCGATGCGCTCGTACGCCGACTTGGCGATAACGACTTCACCTGCAGACGCCTCCGGTTCCGCAGAACCAATTTGTTCGATCGGATCTCCTGTAATTACATATTCCCAGCGATTGAACCGTCCACCAACGTGATAGCTCACGACGCTGCCTGCACCCACGCCGCAGTGTATGGAAAGCTGCACTCCACCTGCCTTGAGATCGAGCTGGAGGAGATTCATGGCGACCTGAATGCAGCACAATGTGGCATCGTTTAGGTCGCGAAATTTGCTTGCGGGAAAGACAGTCAAGATGGCATCACCCGCGAACTTGATTACGTCTCCACCTTTGGAGCACACTTCGTGTACCATTTTCTCAAGAGATTTACCAATGTAAGACGAGAGGTTCTCTGCTGCGTTTGCCGCGCAGTTCAAATCTTTCGCAAGCTTTTCTGCCAAGCTCGAGAATCCGGAAATATCCGCAAAGAGAACAGCGCCCTCAAACTCCTCTGAAAAGGCTTGCAGCGTAGATACATCCTTGTGCTCCAGATGATATCGGATCACTCGAGCCGGGACGAGGCTCGCGATCAGCTTGAGGTTTTCAAAGGAAGTTTGGGCACTGATCGCAAACGAACCTCCCTTCGAGGATTGTTTGGAGATTGTGGATTGTTCCGCGGCACTGGCTGCATTCTCGCCTGGCAGCGGTAGTGCGGACGTTGCCTGGGGGCTTAGATCATTTGTTGTTTCGCCAGAAGAAATTGTCTCCTCGGGCACTTGCGGATTAGTGTCTGGTTTTTCCTCTGATGTGTGCTCTTCTTGAACTCCTTTGTTCGCGGCAGTCTCTGCAGCCAGCTCTGTGTCGTCCGCTTTGCCTTCTTCCGCGACAGCAATGTCTGTGGCTTCAGAATCACCATTTCTCTCTATGCGAGCAGCATCTACCTTCGATTCTTCGGACGCCTCGAGTGCAATGGCGATTTTGGTTGGCTCTTCGAGCGACGGCAATTGCGGCTCGCTTCCGTCTGGCAAGTCTGTGGACATTTTTCACACGCTCACCAGGCGGCGACAGCTAGCTAGCTTGCTCGTTGGCTGTCGTTGCTCTTGGTGCTGCTGATGGCGATGCTACAATCGCGATTCCTGAGCACCAACACAAACACACACGCACAACTACAAGAAGCAGCACCGGCACCCGCGCCAGCACTCGTCGAGGTCGATCGAAAGCGCTGCGCTCTCTCGTCCTCTTAAGCTTGCCTCTGCGCTCGTCGCTGCCGCTGCGTTTTGCAGGTTGCCTTTCTGCGCTCCGCTCGCAGCCTCGCCGCCTTGCGTGCCTCCGGCTCGCGTCTGCCGCGCCGCGGCTGCGAGCGCTCTCAATTTGTCGACCCAGCTCTCCGCACAGAGAGAGAGCCGCTGCACGGACGCCTCGCCTCGCCTCGCCTCGCCTCGCCTCCGCGACTCCGAGTCGAGCTCTGCCTCCGTCCGGCCGGCCAGGCAGCCAATCTGCCAGCTGCGGCGTCGGCGCGAGGCAGCCCGCGCGAGGCAGCCCGCGCGCACGCCGGCAGACCGGGTCAACGCTCCGCTCCGCTCTGCGCGGCTCCGCTCTGCGCTGCGCTGCGCTGCTCTGCTCTGCTCTGCTCTGCTCTGCGGAGTCGTGGCGAGCCAACGCAAGGCAACGAGCGGAAGGCAGGCAGGCAGGCAACGCGAGGGGGTGTGCGCAGGGGGTGTGCGCCGAAGAGGCGAGGGGTTAGCAGCAGGCAGGAGCAGGCGGGAGGACTATTGGGGAGGCGGAGTCGCGCGAGGCTTTCAGGTTCCTTCTCGCCTTCTTGCCAAGCTCGGGTGCGAGGTCGAGTTCGAGGGCGAGTTCGAGTGTACGCCGGCTCGGACGCCGAGAGAGCTGGGTGTTGACGGACGAGGAATTACTTGCTTAG